>BQNB010029689.1:9313-55538 GCA_026074375.1 Tanacetum coccineum
TAATGATGGATAGCCAAGAGGGAGTGTTATGAACCATTATTATTATGGCTATCCACATTCCTTAACCTCCCTAACCTTTCACCGTTAGATATATTCTCTTTTAAAATACTCATTGTGATGATGACCAAGAATATCATTGTTTTAGTACACTCTTACAGGGAGGACTTTTTTTTCTTTTCATTCTTGCCTTTTTTTTTTAACAATAACTTGAAGTTATTGTACTTTTATTCTATTCAGCATAGTATTATTGATTATAATAGATAGAATATCATAAACATGACTTAATATTAAATGATTATATGATATAATTAATAATCATTGAACATTAAAAATAAATAATCATAAATCTGAGTTTCAAAAATGAATTGATATTTATAACGTGATGTTATATGTAGTTTGTTTTCTTCAAGGAGATATCAAATAGATCCTTGAGGATTAAAAAAAAACACACATATAATAAATTGAGATTATGTTAAAGCAAGAAAAGAAAAAAAAATGCATAAAGATCAATTAAACATGAGTAAATACGAAAACAACATAAAACTATTTTATGTTATTTAATTCTATTAAAGAAATCATGATAGAACCTTAGTTCTTATTCTTTTTTTTTAATTGAGTATCATAACACAAAGTTATGTTATTTTGACTTTTAAAGAGTCGATGTAAAATATAAACTTGAGGTTCAAAAATAAAATTGTAACATAATTTGAGGTTATGTTAATTATTAATTTATGTCTAAAACAAAAATTTAATAACAATAACTTTGAGGTTATGTTATATTTGATTCTTTTGTGAGAATCATGATTGAACATTAAAACAATAACTTGAGGTTATTGTATTTTGATTATCCTTAACGTAGTATAACTTGATTCTCTTTTTTTTAATGAATCATAGTAGAACTTGAGGTTCATACTATTCTTTTTTTTTTTTTTTTAACATAACGTGAGGTTATGATATTGTGATTCTGTTGAGGGAATCATAATTGAAATTGAGGTTCATAATAATATATATGTATGTGATAACAACAATAACATTTTTATGTTCTTGTAAATTACAATAGAGTTTGCTTTAAATAAAAAATAAAAAAATTATGTATCTCTTAACTTTGATAAAACCGTATACCATGGTTTTTTCTTCTTTCAATCAATCTCAGATATACCAAATTAAATTAATTTTACAAACATGCTTGTTATATTAGATATTGGTTCATGTGAACCAAATAACCAATAATGATAATATTATAGCACAATGATAAGAAATCTAAAATTGACGATGGTAATTATACTTGAATATAATCAGATGGATTATAACACAATACCATTACCGATCAAACTATGAGCTTTTGTAGATCATCCAATTTACTTCTTTTTCTTTAATCTCTTTCTTGAGACTATCGTGCTGATAACGTGTTGTGAAACAACGACCTAATAGCAACACATATATTGATGTATGGAAGGAGAAGAAAGTAGAGAGAATCGAGACAAGTATTTCATTGAGAGTCATCCCATTACAATATATACAAGTCCGTATATATAAGCCTCTAATCATCAATATATTAAGTACAACCATTAGTGAGTCATAATGTTTGAAATGTTACGGAATGTGGATAGCCACATAATAAATAAATATTTATAACAGTATGCATTTTAGTTTTATCATATTCTTGTCATCTTGTGGTTTATGCATCATTACTTGGTTCAGTAGGCGCATGTAGAATTTGTTATGCAAGATTTTGTGTCAAACATCATATCAAACTCGTTATACACGAAGATCAAGACAATGCTCATCAACGCCTAATAGTGGCAAACACACAAACTCATTTAATACTTTATACGTCCCGACTAATTGATTACGATGAGAACCAGATTTTTAATTCATAAGTAAACAGATAAACAAGTCAAATGCTTAGAAACCTGATGGGTGACGGTTGAATAGATTGTAACGGTGATAGAAAGGATAAGTCATACAGTATTAGGGCAGCAGGTAGAATAAAGAGAGTTAAAACTCAATAAGGGTATAATAGTCTATAGACAATAATTTTATGTGTATTAATAAAAATGCTAAGGCTTTGTTTGTTTTTTCAATTTCACCTCTTCTCACTTTTTCTCACCTTTTTTGTCTGAAGCGGGAAGAGCTTTTTTGTTTGTTTTTTTGCAGAGAAAAGTGATAAAAAGTGATAAAAAGCTCTTCTAACCTCTTCAAGAATTAAGACAAAAATTTTCACTTCTAACCTCTTCTTCTATCTTCTTCTAATACAAACCCTCTTCTTCTCTCTTCTTCTAACACCAACCCTCTTCTTTTAAAAAAAACAAATGGTCTTATTCTTTGTAAATAAAGAGCTTAGATGCACCTCTTCTTTTGCAGACATGGTTTGAAGATGAAGAGGTAAAACGTCTGAAAAAACAAACGAAACCTAAGTGTACATATCAACTCCCTATAAATATAGATAAAAGATATAATGTCCTAAATACATTATGGATTAGAATCCTCTAAAGTTGAGTCAAACATGATACATCATGTTCACCAATCAAAAATTAGTTAATTGTATAAAACTTTTTATTTTAATAAAAATCATGGGCCCACTTATTTATTTTCACTCACAATAATCCTAACATGATCAATCATGTTTGACCATAATTTTAGAGGATCCTTTTCCATACATTATATAGTAGTATAGAAAATATGTATTAGCATATAAATTGTATAAAGCTTTGTGTGTTTTATTAGTTTGTACAATGTGTATAGTAACATGTATTTTTCATTTTATGTGTGTTTTAAAAATTACATTAATTAGTAATGAGTGTTTTAAGAATAACATTAAATGTGTTGACCAGTCAATAAGTATGTGTTGTGAATTGGTTAATTGTATATATTGCATGAATGTTTGTATTATTGAATTTTAACTCTTTGTTTTTTTGCATTAAAGATTGTACAATGCGCATCAATCATTGTATTACTTAATTTTTTGCATTGAATGAAGAGAGATGCGTGGCAGAATTTTATTGTTTGCATAAAATATTGTACAACATGCATAAGAATTTGTATTACTTAAAAGAATTGCATTGAATAGGGGGAGAGATGTGTTAAAAGTCTTTTATTATTTTTTTGTTTGCATCAATTGTTGTACATTAAGCATAAATAATTGTATTACTTAATTTTTGGCATTTAATGAGGAAAGAGTGTCTAATTTATGATGAAATGTTGCATTTAACGATTGTACATTGTGATTTATAACTTAGATTACTTAATTTGTTAGTTGTATTTAACGATTGTACATTATGTTTTATAACTTGCTTTACTTAAATTACTTAAAACATTAATGTAGAGAGAAATATCAATTTGCTTTATACGTAGTATAGATACTTGAAAAAATTTATACCAATGAAAATACACTTAAAACTCAATCCGTTCATATATTTTACATCAAGTATTATATAACACACACAAAAATAATTAAGGTCAAAAAGTTGAACCAGTTTGATTCTGAAAAATCAAACTGAACACTTATTTTGAGACGGATGTAGTACTATTCATAATTTTCCATAGATGTATATATACAAGCAAAAGAACCCGCGCGTTGCGGCGGGACTAATTTTTTCCCGAATAAATTTTTTTTTACGTTTTGGGGGTTTTTTTTGGGCGATGCGTTATGGCGGGGCTAATTTTTAATATTTTATTTTTTTGTATGATTCGGGGAAAAAAATTGCGTTGGGACAGGCTAATTTTTTCCCAAATATTTTCTTTTTTTGGGACGGTTTTGTAAATTTTTTACGGGAATTTTTGTGTAAGAAAATCGTAAATAGTTAAAAGTTGAGGGACCGTTTTGTATTTTTTTTTACTTTGGGTCAGATTTCAGGTTAATTTTGGGCTAGTTTTTTTTTACTTTGGGCCAGATTTTGGGCCACATTTTATGCGAATTTTAGGCTAGTTTGTCGACAAATATGTATATTTTTAGTAATAATTTTTTTTATATGGCTTATGTGTTGAGCCTCATGTTTAAAGTGTTGTTTTTGTTTGCTATATGGTTTTTTTTTAATATAATGGGTTGTACGTTTGTGACCATATCGATTATTTTAAATTTATTAGGTATCAAAGATGTTTCCGCGGGTATTTTTTTTATCTGAATAAATCGGAACTTTTGTAATATTTTTTTTCCCTCCTACTTTGTGCATACAAATTTAAAAAAAAACAAAATAATTAAAAAAAAAAAACCAAAATCGGGCTGGCCTAAAATGAAAGCCCGTTACTGTAGCAAGTGACCCACTGTCAAAACGACAGTGGATTTGATGCCTAATGCGTATATTTATAATGTTGTTAATGTCGTCACCTCTAGTAATAATAAGAATTCATTTTCCGAAGTGTTAAATTATATGACGCGTTGAAGGAAATAAAGCTCAAATGAAACCCGGCTTGTTAATCACATTAGGCTCGAGCTCGTTTATTTATGTTAAGCTCGTTTATACATAGTTATACGTCCAGACTATATATACGTATATATTTCTAAGGCTCGTCTAGGCTCGTGCGCCTAGTCGATTTTTATATAAAAAGCGCGGCTCGTTCTAGCCATTCACTGATCCGATCCTAAGCTTTTTATGAGCTGACTCGGCTTGTTTCATCTCCACCCGTAAAAAAAGATAAATCTAGTAGCATTTTTTTCTCCTTTTCTTTTCAATCGCACCATGAATATGTCACATACTTAAAAAAATCATTTCAAACCCAAATTAGGCACATCGCTGAAACGTATGTGCCGATAGGCGGACCACAAAACATGTAGAGACCATCTACAATGTAAGCAAGAGAAGACCGATAAAAGTAATTGTCGGCCAAGCTTTTATGCAGTAATCAGTCAAAGGCCAATGTAGCATAGGAATACATAATTCTGTTCCTGACAAATACACGTTCAGACATTCAGAAATGATCCAAACTACACAATGAGAAATAATCGACAAATTACTCTGTTGCGAAAAACTGTAAAGCACAAATCACACACATGTAAAACAATTTTATAATTGTACTCTTGTTCAGTTGAAAAGAAAATCTAATATCTGAAATGAAATGATACACATTGGCCTACTGGGGTCAAAAGAAAAAGCAACATCTGAGTTCATACATACCAACACTCATCACTTACAACTATTACCTTCAAACATGTTCCACAAACATTGCTTTGCAAGAACGAAAAATGGAAATGTTTAGAATTGTTCATTGCTACAAGACTTGACGTTATCTTCTTTCATAGTTTGGTTTGTTGGTAACAAAGCAGTGACAGTTTCACAGAAGTCGAAGGTAAAACTGAGAACCTTTTTTTGGTAAGAGGACTTGGGTAAACTAAGATTCAGCCATTTCATTTTCTTCAAACGAATAACAGTAGTCCTCAAATTGAATAAGCTGAATGGCAAGTAACTAAATAAAAAGAACTCCACTAATGTACATTGCTAAATTCTGGGGACTAAAGACATCTCTTACAATTAACATCAACTGCAGCAACTGAAACCAGCCCTCTGTTTGGCCAGAAAACATTATAAAGAATGTTCATAGTTAGTATGGGCTCTCATAACGGCGAGGCGCGCTTTCTGGAATAATGGGTTCGCCTGTAAAAGGGTCAAATTTGTAAGGTTGACCAGTAAACGGGTCAAATCTCATTTGGGGCCGAGTAGCTTGACGATCACCAGATGCTGCATGGTGAGAATCTGCGTCAACATTGGCATAAGCTGCAGAAGAGGTGGGTATTTGGTAAGTATCTTGTGCAGGTTTTTGGTATGGATCTTGTGCAGGTTTTTGGTATGGGTCTTGTGCAGGTTTTTGATATGGATCTTGTGCAGATCTAGTATAAGATATTGAAGATGAACCAGGGATTTGGATTTGGTGAGAGGGGAGGGGACTCATCTCCTCCATGTTGGCATAGGCGGCTGGAATATGTGAATTTACTAAATATCGACTGTATGGAACACTAGCAGAAGAACCTGGTAATTCTTGCAAGTGTAAAGGACTTCTTTCTTCTGTTCTTAGAGCACCTGTATGACTCGATAAACGATAATCTGGATACAGTGAAGAATAACGAGATGCATAACCGTCAGACCTGCATCATAGGCAATTCAGTGGGAGGAGTGTTGTAAGTTCAGATTATAATTAACCTTTTACCATCTTTAAATTATAACAATATAAAATTTTAAAACGAATCAGGTTCCAGAAATATAAGAACCAAGATATTTTATCAGCATTTCTATTTTTTGGTTGTCGAAAGAAAATACAAGCACTTCCCTATTGGGTGAAGATTCAAACGTTCTCAAATTGTTTTTGCCTGATTTTAATCTCTAAAAGTATGATTACACTACTGCTTTAGGTTGTGTCAAAGAAAACCCAGTCTCTAACTGAAAATTCCCTAAAGGAAATTATAAAACTTAGACAAATTTTATTTAGGCCAACCCAACCAAATCAACAAAACTACTCATTTTGACATGTTACCCAACACACACGACTCGCCTACTTTGCCACCAATATCACCATAATAATCAAACACTCATTTTGACATGTTACATTTAAGTTGGGACAAGGATTACATACTGCATTTAATAATGAACCTATTATTAGCCTTGATTCGCTTCGATTTTGTGCACGTAGATCTTCGGATAATATCAAAATACACACTTGGTGATACAAAACGACCCAAAATTGTAAGTTATCTGTTCTTTATTTATTAGATGTTTAGATCCGCATAATTACAGCATTGTTATACCCCAAAAAAATGTGTTCTTTAATTATTCAATGTGCTCGTCATATACGCACTATAATACATAAAGCAGACAGCTTTGAGCACAAGAAACGAACCTAGGCACACTTGGGTCCACATGCAAGGCATGAGAATCAACCGCTGAGAGATTAATTCTACCAGAGAGGAGGCCCACCGGTTCCCTGACGTTAGCCTCCCTTAATCTTGACATACCCAAAGGTAGTTGATCTAATCTGAGTTTGTCCACCTGGTACTGTTGGCAAAATAAAATAGAAGAAAAATATTTTATTGGTACAAAAAAAATTAGACATAAAAACTAAACTATATTTAACCACAGAGACGAAGACATGCCTTAGAAATTAGTGACGTGAGATATGCTCCCTTATCACGCTCTTCTGCTCCCGACAACATGAACTGCAAAGAATCACATAGGATGCTCAGTTAAACCGAAGTATTACTTTCGTGTATAGCATTCAACTGTATGCATATAGTTGACCTGATCAAGTACTAATATGGCATTAGATTCAGGTAGTTGGGCTAGATTGGTTAAGGATTCAACTGCAATCTGCCAAGCAAAGAATTATATTAAAGAAAAGAAAAGAGAATTTGGAAGAAAAAAAATTAGATTATTGGATGATTATGCAATACAGTTAAAATCATACATCATATCTAGTAGCAATACCAAGCCGCAAAATTCGAAGTAGCCGCTCTCTGACAGCCACTGGTAACAGTAGAACAGCAGCTTCATAGGGATCAGCACCTAGAGGTTCCTAATAGAGTAATAATAAGAAAATTAAGATTGGAGTTAGTCGCATGTCTTTAATTTGAAAGAAATGCAAGATGAGTACAGCAAAAGAAGACGAGAACAAGAAGAGGAAGTTCAATTTTTTAAGCTATAACTTCTAATTTATAAAAAAATATTTTGAACCTTTTGAAGTGTATCTCTGTGCCCATTGAAGGTATTCAAGACTGGCTCGTGATATTGAGGTCTAAAGTTACTTAAAACCTCACGCGGCTGAGTGTTTTGGAGATCTTCATCAACTCTTTTCCTTTTTTTGTCCATGGGCCTTGCAACTTCAACCTATATAAACAAAGGTTTAGATTATTCCTTCGCAGATCTATTTGTTTGTGTATTGATGATCAATTAAAAACTTAAGTAGTTTATATTACATGTAGCTTAATTGGTGGACCACCGTATGGCCCTCGGACCGTCTTTTCATTTAGTCCCTCTATGGCACTATCAAGATGCTGCATGTAAAAAGAAAGTTAGAATCAACATAGCATCGAACAGAAACCATTAACACATTCACGAGTGCAGCATGTGAAAGAAACTATGTTAAATTGCATGCTAATTTTAGTTGTCGCTTACTGATCGCTGAGCAAAGTGAATAAATCCAACTGAAAATATACCCTTGCTGTGCACCACCACTTTGTCTACCTGAAAGATGAGCATGCATACGACTAAGTTTAACGTAGTATTAACCTATGGGAAAAAATAACATAGAAGTTGAAGCATCACTGACCTTCCCAAAGGGCACAAATAGTTTGTTCAAGTAGTTTTCATCAGTACTGGAGGGTAGGTTCCTGACAAATGCTATTTTTATCTGGAAAATGATAATGAATTTATATATGTAGAGAGTTTAGTTCAGAACAATAATGCATGATAATTTGTTAAATTGAATACCTTAGCAAGTTCATCAGGATCAACTTCATTATCCTCTTCAGCCCACTTAACAGTTGGATGCAACGTGCCTCCTAAAACAAAATCCGGCTTAGAACCAGCTCTAAACGCACGTGCTGCAGTCTGGGATTAAGAAATTATAGTAGCAATGTTCAATGTATGTGTGACACAATTATGCAGTTGTTATCAATAATTTAAATATTTGAACAGAACAGTTAAAATATATGTGCCGAGGATGCACAGATATGTAAAAATATAATCACACGATCTAGTTCAATGTGATTTTTGAGCTTTGAGTACTCAACAAGATGATTCGTGAGTAAACGGAGCACTTACAGCATGAGATGTGAACTTCACAAAGCCAAAACCACGATTCTTAAACTTTTTGTTAGGAGCAGTGTCACTACCACTTAGGGGCTGTGAAAGATCAATAGAAACAACATCTGGGAAAACCTATACCACCAAAAAACACAGATAGAAAATGGTACATTATTTAGTTTATTACATAACGAAGAAAAAAAAACTTTAATCAGCACTTGCTCTTAGAAAAAATATATGTATACCTGCCGGATAACCTTATTAAAATCATCAGCACTCCACCCTAAATGTAAAAAATAACTAATATTATGGAAACTGGAAGACCAATGCAGCTTTACCCTGAAAGCAAAGCATTTAACAGTATTATTATGTCGAAGTTGAAACAAACCTTTGTTAAGGTTTCCCAAAAACAGTGTGTCCTGTGCAGCCGATGGGAGAACACCAATCTTTTTTCCTTCTAACTGAAACATATAGGCCAAGAAAGTTAACTTTAAACTTTCTAAATTCATTTTATTAGCCCAATTCAAAAAGTAGGCCAAGAAAGTTCAACTTTAAACTTTTGTGAGAGCTAAAGCCAAGTAATCAATTCAAAACGTAAATAAAGCTTTCAAAATTTCAATCCATCCATAGCAATGGCCAATTTACACTTTCAGCATATAGCCACATTTACATCTTCAATTCATAGATTTATGTTTATAATGTGTTTTATCATATAATTCTACACTATTTGGTTTAGAACTTTTACCTCTATACACATTTAAATATAATATACATCTAAATTAGGAGCTCCTATCACATTTTATACAACTATATCACACTTGAATTTATGACAAGCTGCTTATTCCATGTCTAGTGACAAAAAGACCGATGTCTTCATACGATATGTGAATATTGATTTACAGCAAGTTACAACTACCCCAATCACAGATTTGTTCTGAAAAATTGATAAATTTTTGAGGGCTGCAAAGTAACACTAAGTTGAGTTCTACCATAGGAAAGAGCTTTCTAGCTACTGATTATGATAATGCAATAACTTCATACTTGGCTCTAATGTTAACAAGTAAAGGATAAACCTAGGCTCTTATGTAATGCTCCTAGAGCCTAGGAGGCCATAACATTACTTAAAAGAAAAGATAATATATCTGATAAAAACAAGTTGTTTTTACAAATTAATAAAAATTTAGGCTCAAAGTATTTGTACCATAGATCCCTCTAACTCCTTCAGAGCTTTGTCGGCAGCTTCTTTTGTTGCAAAGCGTATAAAGCCAAACCCCTGTGCATAACAAAAAAGAGATACTTGAGCTTTAAAAGGTCAACCATAAATGATAAATGATTCTTGTGGACAGACAATTAAGTTTTTTAATATATATCCGACCAAAACTGTGCAGTAAAATATCCACCTTTAGGCCTCCTCTTTGATCCTTTATCAAGCGCATTTCCAGGATTTCTCCACAAGCTGAGAACACCTATAAGTGAAAATGCCAATGTTAAATGCCAGAAATTTCTAACCATAATTCACTCCCAAAAAAAAATACAAGCCACAATTTGGTACGTAAGCTGATAATGCTTAAAGTGACTGGAGTTGATCAGCTGGGTGATATTGAACATTTGAAGTAATCAAAATCATGAGTGTAACAAAGTATGGTACCAAATGTTCACAACTAGCTTGGTTTATTCAATAAAGCTTTAAAACACAGCTTAAGCAAAAACATAAATGCGTAAAAGTCAGCCAAATTAAGCAGAGTAGCTTGTTAGTAAACACAACAACACCACACGTCTCGCTGATTTTTATTATCAAACAAGTCTGGAACTGATAAACTCAACCTAACAGAACCCAGGTTAGTGCACAAGGGTTCTCAATATGCCGTTCTCTTCATATCACATGTAACCATAGGCCATAGCAGAAAACCGCAAGCCCAATAAGGGGCATAATGCTCTCGCCAATATCAAACATTACTCCCCACTTCATATGTAAAGTGACTGATGTAAACGATTTGACATAAAGTTTTTAATGTTAGAGCTTTTGGTATCCATATAATAATGTGAACAGATCATCTAGATAGCCCACAAACTATAGTTACAGATTCTAGTGCATTAACGGAAGGAAATAAGCACCACCGGAAGTTATTCCACTTGAAAATAACATAACTAGTTCATATATATGAGCACAGATGGCTAACCTTGTGAACCTTATCTTCGGTGAGAGTCCGGGACAAACCCCCAACAAAAACCTCCACACCCTTGCTTCCATTCTCTGATAAACCATAACAAAGAACAAAACGCCTCGTCATACAAAAAACATAACATCTCCAAAAAAAACATACACGCGAGAGACGCATTGACCTTCTAAAGGAGCTAGCTTTTCGTTTATAATCTAACCCAATTAACGAGCAAAACATTCATATGACTATGCATTCCCACAAATTAACTAAAAAGGATTAACTTTAGGTCGTTAACGATTAATCCAATATCATAAACAGTAATTAGATCACTTTTTTCTACCAAATCATATAGCTTTATTAGTTTACATAAAAATATATTCTTTTAGCTAAAACTATAAGTAATTACAATAGAATGAATAAAACTTACGAGAATCAGTTGAATTATGATCCAACATCTGCAATGAATAAGAAAAAAACATAATTAGTCAACTAATACAAAACAATTAGTATGAATCAATTGTTTACCTGAATAATGAATAATTACCGGATAATGAAATCAGGTCAATTTATCTGTATAGGGTTCTTGTTGTTTTACGCCTTTTCTCTGTTTAGGTTCGAATCGACTTGATGTGTGTTTGGGTCTTGGTCAACCTTTTATATTAGAGTAAATTGCATAAATCGTCCCTAAAGTTTGGCCAAATTGCATGTTTCGTCCCAAACGTTACGAAAGTGCAAAGATCGTCCCTCTGAGGAAACCTTTGGTGCAAGTATCGTCCCTATGGAGAAACATTTGGTGAAACCTTTGTTGCAAGTATCGTCCCCGCAGGGACGATACTTACACCAAATGTTTTCCCACAGGGACGATCCTTGCACTTTGGTAATGTTTGGGACGAAACATACAATTTGGCCAAACTTAAAGGACGATTTATGCAATTTACTCTTTTATATTATTAGGTTTTTAGAGTAAATTGCATAAATAGTCTTTAAAGTTTGGTCAATTTGCATGTTTTGTCCCAAACGTTACGAAAGTACAAGGATCGTCCATGTGGGGAAAAGTTTTCCCATAGAGACGATCCTTGCACCAAAGGTTTCCTCACAAGGACGATCCTTGCACTTTCATAACGTTTGGGACGAAACATGCAATTTTGCCAAACTTTAAGGACGATTTATGCAATTTACTCAGGTTTTTATAAATAGAAACTAAGGGGGTGTTTCTTTTGTGCTTGATATTTGAGATGGAAAAATTCCTGAATGCAACCAGAAAAAAAATGTTTCTTTTTTTATACGAAAGTAAATCCTGTTTTTAAAAGGGTGCCACAAATTTACCCATATCGCTTTCTTTTATTATTTCATCTCTTAACATAAGAAGCCACTTGTTTTTATCATCTCCGGCTTTACCAACCTACTTCCCATTGCAGGTAACATAACTTCATTCATTGTCATGTCTACTGTAATCCGTCGCCTTACTCCCCATTTTCACCATTGAATTGTCGTCTCTACTTTTTTGATCCCTCCAACAGAGTTTTTTATGTCGACTTCATTATCTCATCTTTGTATGTGTATAATCTGCATAAAAGTTACGAGATTTTTTTATCCTTTAAATTCTTTATTTTAGATGGACATGTCTTATGTTTTTGAAAATTTGTAGTAATTGAACTTTTGGTTTTCAATACGAGATTATTACTCCATCTTTGATTTTAAAGATAAGGGTAAATCGGCCATTTAGGTTTTTGAGATTGTCATTCAGGATGAAAAAGAAAGAGGATATTTTCATACAGTTCTAACTCTAAACTACCTTATTAATCTAGACATGAACTATTTTCGGACAGAAAAAAAAAGAAACAGCCCCTACGGATAAATATATATAGTGTGTCTATTTTATTAGGTTTTTATAAATAGAAACTAAGGATAAATATGTATAGTGTATCGTCGAATGCAGCACAACTATTTATGTACAGAACTTACATAATCATATAAATCAACTTGGAGATTGGATGAGTCTGATCAATCGTTAAAAATGAATGTACCACTTATGTAAATAACTAAAAGATAATGTAGATTGTTGTAATTGTAGTAGTTGTTGTAAATGTTATAAGGGTAGTTATGAAATATCATAATTATTTTATTTTACTTTTTGATATTTTCTCAAAACAGTTTCTACAAGTCTCATTATTCGGGAAAAAACCTGACATAGATCTACAGCTATCTTTCCTTCACTTGACCCTAAAAACCTCCATCAGATCCATCAGCTTTATCTAGACAACAACAACCACCATCCCTTGTAACATGTTTAATTCGTTTTCATTTCGACAACAATACTCATGGATTTATTCTTGAGCCATACAACCGTTTGTTGGATTTAACAGGTTTGGTGCATAAAAATATTGTGAATAAAGTTTTTTTAACTTTTAGTTCTTTATACATTTTAATGCATCTAAAACGAAATTTTAACGCACAAAAATTCCAACTATATATATTTTGATGCACAGTCAAATTTTGATACATATACTAAAAAATGTAGATGCAAAAACAAATTGTTGATGCAAAAAAAAGACGATTTACAAAAATTTAATGCACAAACGATTTTTCACATTTTTTAGCATCTAAGAGCAAGGGGTGTGGTGGCAAAATCCATTCGCCATTCCTACATGGCATGCGCCATTTGATAGCCATCACGCCTCAACCTTAGCCAAATGTTAGCCACTTCCATCTTTGTTGGTTAACCGACGCAAAAAAAGACAAAGAAAAAGTACAAGTGGGCCACATAACATGAATGTTTACCACAAAAATTGGAAAAAAAATAAAATGGTAGGTGGTGAGGCTCAAATGGTATTGGTTTGGATATGTTATGAGTGATGGGGTCCTTTGAGTTGTTGTGTTAAAATGATGTGGCATTGATGTGGCACTGAGTGGGGCCCAAATGGCATGACTTTTTTAGCCACCACACCTTATGCTCTAACATGAATAGGGATCCTTTAAAGTTCATTTGAACTTTAGAGGTAAATTTCCTTCACAAAGATAAAGAAAACTGGGTCCCGTAGTAGGCCTCTGTATTATCTATGTGATGGAACTTTACCTTTAAAGTTCATTTTTTCCCCTAACATGTACACTTTTAAAAATACTTATTTCACGACTTTTTTATCCACCAACGTCTCATGTCTTGTGAATTTTTTTAAGAATCTTTTAAAAGCTTTTAACCGTTTTAGATATGTTTACGCTTTTTGTGAATATTTGTCTTTTGGTTTTAATCTTACTAAAAATCCATATCTACACTCTAATTATAAATTTTGATTGCATCATGTACACTTAAAAAGTGTTATGCCTAAATATTTATTTTCTATATGTAAAGGGTGTTTTTTTTTCTTTTCTTCCCTCTTAATTGTGATAAATGTGGGTCAAAAGTATTTATTTCTTCTTTAGATGAGAGACTCATAAATGTCTTTCTCTCCTAATTAAGAGGTAAACTAAAACACATTAGTCTAGACCACTTGATTTAGTAAACAAACTCATGGTTACTATAACTAACCTTCTATACGTATCTTCCATTGCAAATTGTATGTTATCTTGCCCACTGCATTAGGCTCTTACAAGCAACTTGGGCTCACAAACCAGCCCATTATTTTGGTGTCATGTTAGTTAGGGGTGTTTATATTATCTGGTTGTTCAAGTAAATATTCTCTTCAGTAAAATCAAATATTGAACCAGACCAATTTAAATTGGATTTAACCGAATTTGAATTCGGATCGGTTTGGTTTTCGGATTGACTCGATTTACATAATTTATATATTTTTTTAAATTAATTACATAAATTTTTACCCAAAAAGTATTTCAAGCAAAAAAAGTATTTTATTTATAATAGAATAATATTTTAAAGGTCTTTTTATGTATATAAACATATATTAAAAAATACATATTTATATGAATTCGTGTTTCGATTCAATTCGATTGCATTTTTCTAAAACCATATCCAAACAGAAAACTGAATATTAAATTCAGTTCGGTTTAGTTTTGACAAATATGGTTACAAAATTGGTTCAGTTTTTTTCGATTCGATTCATTTTTGGTTTTTGGATTATGTGAGAATTATCCAAATTGTGAACACTTTAATGTCACTGAGCCTAATTTTTGGAGTTTTGACTACATTAACAATAGTTAAAAGTTAAAAAAAAGTCGATGTAACAAATCTCCCGTCACCAACTTATTATCATCAAAGTCACATTGTATCAAGTCGAATTATTCTTAAATTGTTTTTCTAAGAAGCCCATGATAGCATTATATTTTGTTTGACAATAAAACTATATAGAACATGATCTTAACATGCCATACTTGCATTACCATACCATGTTGGCTTTTCTTTTCTTTTAAAACACGTAGTCGTTTCTTTTACCTTTTTCATCACCATCTAACCTCTCGCTTCTCACCTCGGCGTTCCTACGCTTTCGTTGTAGTTTAGGGATGACACAAACGTATGTAATAGGCTTAGTAAAAGGCTATGTATTAAGTCTTCCCATGCATTATTGGTGTTTGCTACTATAATGGTGTCACTGAATAATGTTACATATGCTATTCGGAATAGAGAACTATGCAGATGGACGCATACCTTTGTGGGGGATGATCCAGAGAATGATGATATGGGTTCCATGGGAAGGTATGATGTAGAGCATGAGAAGGCAATTGAAGATAACGACGCAGAATCAATGGCTGGTATTATAGATGACATAGGAGTACTTTGAACCATTGTACAAGATGAACAGGAGCAAGAGCATGAGGAAACCAAAAATATTGATTTTCACAGAGTTGCGGGCAATGATGAAGAGCTGAAGCCTATTGATAGTGATCCATTGGATTGGCTACTCTTATCAAGCAAAAGTGTGGCAAAGCTAGTGAAGCGAAATGCTCCGTGACTCCTGAATTCCAACCAGGGTTCTCTCTAAATTCTAAAGGTAATCAACAAGATTCAGTTTCTTTGCATAAACAACCCGATGGAGATTCAAATAATCATATTGGTTTCTTAACGCTCGAAAGATTAGAGGAAACAATAAAAGTAGGCACGACTTTGGGTCTTAACATGAAGGGCTATGAAAATACTCGTGCTTCTTTAATTGTAGAAAATGGAGAACTCAATGTGAATAAATGTATTCATTATTTATAAATGTTCAAGGTTTTGGAGACCTCAATAAAAGGAATTTGTTCAATAGGCACAAGGTTATTTTTTTAGCTTTACAAGAGACTAAGTGTTAACAGATGATTTATGAAAGCTCTGTCAAGTATGGGGCAACTCTCAATTCGATTTTGCTTCCAATTCGACCAAGGGGAATGTCGGGCGGTATTCTATGTGTTTTGAATAGTATGGTTTTTCAAAAGTTGAGAATTTTATGTAATGATAATTACGTGGTCGTTGAAGGTCTTTGGATTCCTAATGATGTTCGAATCATGTGGATTGTTGTGTATGTTCCTCAAAATTTGTCATGTAAGATTGCTTTATGGTCTTCCTTGGCTAATTTAATTTCTAATTGGGACGGGAATTTAGTGGTGATGGGCGACTTTAATGAATTTCGAGAGGTCGGGGAAAGATTTGGTTAAGTTTTTAACGACAGATAAGTTGATATCTTCAATGAGTTTTCTAATTCTTCCTTTATTGATATTCTTTTAGGTGGCTTCAATTTTACGTGATCCGACAAGTGGGGGTCCAAGATGAGTAAGTTGGACCGGTTTCTGATTTCATAGAGCTTTAATGAAGTCTTCCCTCATGTAACTCTTGTCATCTTGGAAAAAGGTATTCTCGACTGTAGAACCGTAGATGGGGTGAATACGGTGTTCTTGACTTCTTTGAAGTTTATAAAACTTCAAGTCACAAATAACCAAGTGGTGTAAAGATCTACTTAACAATGACGACAATAAGTAGATGAAGAGAGATAGAGAGAGAGATGGAGAGAGAAAGAAAGAAAGAGAGACCACAATATATATTGGTTCGGGATGGGGGGTTTAGACCATCCGTGCGTCCAGTTGCGAATCCACAACACCTATACTATTACTCTAGTATAATCTGTATGGTGGACTATAGACCGTATTACAACTTCGCTCAACCAATATGCACTAAGATCATCGCTCACTAAGAAGAGCAACTCCCTTCGGTATTCTGCCATTAGAATCAACCCTTAAGAACCCGTGATTCGACTTAATCTCTAAGATCACTTAGACCAACTAAGACCATTAAGAACTTACCCTTGGAAGCTTACCAAACCCCAACTAGATCCCTAATGATCTAGGCTTGATCATAAAGATACAATACTTCCCTCACAACCAAATTGAATAAAAAGTTTATTGTCCAAACCAAGGCCTAACCTAAGCCAGAGACTCGATTATAATAGAAAGGGTATGAGAGAAAAATACCCTCGACTACTAACACACAAGTGTGGATTAAGTACTTGTGTGTCTCCTACGGAGATGTGTTCTTTAATAGATGATAGAAGAGAAGATTAAGAACACAAGAGGTGTTAGACTTAGAGGATAAGAAAAGAGAAAACTAAGGAAGAAAGAATGACAAGAGGTGAGGACTACAATAACCAAGAGAGGGTATTTATAGACAAAAAACCAAATGTGGCAATTCCTTACAACCAGTGGCGCACTGAGCCATGCGTCAGCTCGCCAAAACCCGTCTTGGGTTTTTCTGGTTTTTGGCGTTTTAACTACCCGCTCTTGATAAACCCCCAATTGTACTCCACGCTTTGAACTTTCCACTATTCTTACACTCAAGGTCAACCAACTCAAATAGCCATTTGATAATAATGTTTGTGAAGTAATTTAGAAGAAGATTGGGGAGTGTTTGTCCAATATCAAAGATGTAGAACCATAGAGGGGGGTGAATACGGTTTTCTTTACTTCTTTGAAGTTTATAAAACTTCAAGTCTCGAAAGAGCCGAGTGGTATGTTAATCTACTTTGTGGTAAGAACAATAAGTATATAAGAGAGAAAAAAAGACACCATGATATATATTGGTTTGGGAAGGGGGTTTAGTCCTTCTGTACGTCCAGTTGCGAATCCACGACTCTGATACTACACTAATATAATCCTTATGATGGACTATAAACCGTATTACAATTAACTCTACCGATATGCACAAAGATCGACGCTCACAAAGAAGAGTTACTACTTACGGTATTTCGCCCTAGGAACCCACCCCTAAGAACACGTGATTTGACTTAACCTATAAACTCTAAAATCCTTCCCCTTGGAAGCTTTTCCAATCCCCAACTAGATCCCCAATGATCTAGACTTGATCTCACGGATACAAGAATTCCCTTACAACTCGATTGATTGAATGATAGATGATTGAACCAAGTCTTAACCTAACCTAGAGACTCGATTCTAAAGAAAGGGTATGAGAAAGAAGACCCTCGACAAAACACACAAGTATGGTTTTGGTAATTGTGTGGCTCTCTTGCGGAGATGTGTTCACTTCAATAGAATGATAGATGAGAAGTTTGGAACACTTGATGTTAGACTTAGAGGACAGGAGAAGATAAAAGAGAAGAAATAATGTTTGCAAGAGGTGAGGAATACAAAGGCCAAGAGGGGGTATTTATAGGCCAAGAACCCAAAGTGGGATAAATGTTGGCCGCATGTCAGGGCATGGCCAGCGCGCCAGAGACCCGAAACCATTTTTTGTGTTTTTGGTTTTTTAATTATCCGCTCTTGTTAAACCTCCAATTATACTTCACGCTATGACATTTCAATCATTCTTACACTCAAGGTCAACCAACTCAAATAGCCATTTGATAAAAATGTTTGTGAAGTATTTAAAAGCGTTTAGCTTGTCTGATATTGTAAATAGAGAAAAGAATTATCGAAAAGGGGTATTTTGGGTATTCTTAAAAATATAACTAGCTTAGTTGGGATCTAACTAAAGGTTTAAAAGAGCTAGTTAGAGTACAAGATAATATTCCTAGAATATTCTTAACTTGGAGAGAAATGGGGGAAGAATTTAAAATTTAAATTTCAAATCTTTAAAGCACATGTTGGATAAGAGAGAATGTGTTATGAATGAGTTATCATGAGCTGGCATAATGTGATAGAATGGAGCCTATTAATCTTGGTTTAAAATAAAGGGTTGAGATGAGATGAAGAAAGGTAAGTTGGATAGGTGAGGTGGCAAGATCAATAGTAGAAAGAGAGGTGTGTTTGTTTGGTGAGTGAGATGTGTTTGTTTGTGAGAGGGAAGTATGTTTGTTTAAATTTAAATTCAATCCAAGGGACGAAAAGAGAATGAGGTATCTTGGATTGATGAGGTGGCTTGATCAATGGTGGAAGAGAAAGTGTATTTGTTATGTTTGTTTGAAATTAATCCAATGGTGAAGAAAATAATAAGGTAAGTTGGATTGATGATGTGGCTTGATCAAGGGTGAAGATGAGAGAGAGTGTGTGTGTGTGTGTAATTCAAATGTTGTGAAGGAGAAGGTAAATAGTGAGTATGTGGTGGAGAATGTTTTGATAAGATGTGGGTGAGCCTTTTTTAGGAATGTAGGGGACAAAAGGTACAACAAGTACAAGGAGAGTACAATGTGTAAGGGAATGTGAGTTGGCATGCAGGTATTATTTGGGGAAGGTTTATGTGAAGGAAGGTTTATGCTTGGAGAATGTTCTGAAGATGATAATAATGAAGATGATGATGTTTAGGATGAAATCAAAGGATTAATTTGGGTTAATAATCACATTGCCAATAAGAAAGGAAAGAGTGGGCAAATGTGATTTTATAATGGTTTAAGAAGGAAGTGTTTAGAGTGTGTGAAGAATTAAATCACTTGTTGGGTAAGAAGGGTGAACAAATGATTAGGAAGAATGGGTTGTAGGATTGTGTAGAAGGAGTGTGGGAGTTTGTAAGTCATCTTGTACATGTGAGGAATACATGTGAGTTTGTAAAACGTTTATAGGTAAGGAGATGAGAAAAGTAAAAGCATGATTAATCTCCAAATACCACAAACTCATTTAGTAATTTAGACTTTAATCCATGATAATCAATAATAGATTTAATCACTAATCATCTTGATGCAAACAAGCTAATTGCTTTGCATCTCAAGTTAAGCATATCCCATAACGGGAAAGGATGCGTTTACGTAAAGTGACATTTGACTTAGTTTGACCAATAATTGAGTAAAACCCGTTACGTGATTAAGAACAACGTAAATCCAGATTAAGGTCAAATGAATTCTTTCGTTCAATGGTATGTTGAAAATATAATCATGCTAAGTTTAAAAAGAAGTTTTTGCCTTGGTCAGAGGCGTTTGATGAAAGATTTGAGTTGGTATTTTGTTGAAAAACGGGAGGATTCGTTTTTGCTCCTCTCTAAGTCTAAACCTAATTTAGAGTGTTCCTAAATTCTCAAATATCATATACATACCTTTATTAAAGTTTCCACATGTGTCGGGTAAGATTAAAGCCGACAAAAGCAAAATCATAAAAACGGAGTTCGCAAGTGGCGCGCAGGCCATGTGCTGACACATGACCAGCGCGCCAGAGGCTAAAATCCGGTTTTACGGATTTTGGCTATCGTTTGTTATTTTACGTTTTATGAACGTTTATTTATCATAGTTAAAACATAAAGGATATCCTAGTAAATGTTGCACCCACAATCTCCCTCTTTTTGATGATGACAAATAAAATTTCAGAAAGCAAATAAAATGACAAACGTAGCAAAGATGAAGACCGTCGTTGATGAAGTTCGCGTCTTGATCTTGACCTTGTAATTTGGTGAAGCTTGAAAATTATCTTCACCTCATGATCCTTACATAGCTTATCTGCTCCTATGTACGCTATACCTCTTTGCTTCCGTAATTGCTAGTTAGCTTTGCTTTCCTTCTCCCTCTTTTGTCAAATAAAAAATGTGGGATCTTTGTCTTTCATTGGTAGGTTGATATCATTATGGAAGAAAGAATAGATATTAATTCATGTGCTCCCCCTAGATCGTTGCTCCCCCTTGTCTCACCTCGCCAAGGCGGAAACATGAGGCATAACATCATGGGTATCATCACAACACAATGTTGTCAACAATAGAGAATGTCTAAAATGCATTATATTAAAACCCAAGTGTCATGACGACACCAAACACAAAAGGGGTCTTGTAGCACACACAAAATACATAGACATGAAAATAAAATCCCAACTAAACATCACAACAAATTAAAATATCTGAAGTATGAAAATCTGCAATGAAGACTCCAGAAAAGAAGACTCCATCATGCAATTCCTAAGGTCTCTCTAACCATGAATCTTAACATCCTTAACTTCGCTACGCTCATCTAAAAATGATGCTTAAAAAACGTCAACACCAACGGTTGGTGAGAGTCATAGGTTTACGACACACAATTCAAACTTTAAATCAATTACTGTGATTAATAAAAACAGAACATGGCAGGACAGTTAAGCTAACTATTATACAGGCTAACATGCATTCGTCCAAAACAACCATAACTAGGACGGAACATGTCCCACGATCCAAGCCACAAAGTACGTCTCACAGTCATGGGGATAGCAAACGTTACCCGGAAGCATCTCGTCATTAGGTAGAAGGTTACCCCCGATCCTAAGCACACAACATCATCTCAAAGTAATGGGTTTAATATTTGGATTATACCTTGAATTTAGTATGGGGGTGACAGTCTCACATTGAGGACAATGCGTAGTTCTAGTATGGGAGGATCTTTTGATTTGATCTTACTTGCATTTGCCTTGTGTTCACGTAACCCCATTTTGCCAACAAAAAAATAGCAAAAATATGCCAAAATTAATTTTTTTTCAAAAATAGAATAAGTGTTTAGACACGTAGTTTTGTCTTTTTGAGAATAAATTTTGACTTGATCGAGCATGTTGCGTTGTAGCTTGCCCTTTATCTTATAAATTTAAGCCTTTTGCTAGTCTTTTATACAAGAAGCTTTAAAACACGAATTCTTGCTTGAAAAAGTTAAGAGTTTGCAAGTTTCCATGATAGACTTTAAATATGCAAAGCTTGTTTTATTAAGACTAAGCATTCGCGGATCTTTTTAGTAAAGATTTTAAATTTGCGAAGAATGAGAAATGATAGAGTTTTATATAAGTTTTATATATGATAGAGTTTTATATAAGTTTGCAAAAAGGTCAAGGATCACCGAGGTCAAAATAAGACTCCTGGACCATGGTCGGCTCACATACCGATGTGGCAGTTGTTAAAGGACCAATGTTTAATAATGTTGCAATAATAATAAAGCCAAATTTCAACTCCGGGGTTATCTAAATAAAGCTTCCGTCTCTGGACTCGTAGTTGAGTTGTTTCAGATGAAATAAAAAGGATAACCCCTAAATCGTGAGAAATTAGAACCTTAATGTGAACCTTATTCTCACCATATCGTCTCTTTAGGAAAGAATTTCAAACTAATTGTGGTCTAAACCGGGTTTACTTTATATGAATAAGAATTAAATTTATTTGTCACCAATAATAATAATAAAATCTTTAGAAGATATAGGAATAAGGGAGCGGAAAGTAGCTATGCATTCACAATTAGCATTTATGAGTAGTGTTAGCATTTTAACTTGTATTTAACAATGATTTCATTTTTAAGCTTGGTTTGGGGCGGGTGAAAAATCAAGGACGATGCATTTATACTTTTAGTGTTTATTGTTACGTGATCCTTAAAGTTATGATATGTATGAATAATAATAATAAATGCATAAAAATGGTAAAACGAGGGACTTTTTAAAACTAGTGATTTCTTAATCCCCTTAGATGAACACCTAGCTACTTTTCGAGGTAATTGGTCTAAGGGGGTTGAAAAATTTGATTTTCTAAGTGTGTATTTAGGACATTGCGTGAGGACACGACAATAGCTTAGTATGGGGGATTTTGGTATGTGTTTAAATACACATACCTTTTACCTAATAAAACAAGCTAAAAAGACCAATAATGACAAAAAATATATGTAAAATACATTGTATACGTATGTTTTGTCAAATGCATTATGCAGGTAACATATATGTCAAAAATGGACAAAAACAAAGTAAAACGGACAAAACCGAGCACGAGAATAGAAAGAGTGCAAGAAATCAAAGCCGAAGGAGCATTTATCCTTAATGGACCAACCCGTACCCATTTTATTGGGCCGGGTCAGCCCATTAAGATGTATACATATAAAACCTTAGCCTTATTTAAAATCAAAATCCAATCCATAGTCTAAATCCATCTCTACACTATCTGGCCCAAATCAATAAGAAAGTCCGAAACCCCCTTAGTCCAAGTCAAATGCAGGGACAAAACGGGTCAAAATTTACTGTACATCTTTTTCCCTCTCGTTTTCACCTGCAACATACACTCAGGGTAAAATCTCTCTATACACACACGCTCTCCTTTGCTTCTAGAAGCTTATACCTGACACATATGACACCATCATTTAGCCACGCTGATAATCCCCAGCACAATGATTGGATGATGGGACGTGGCACATGATCCAAGGGCTACAATTGATGGATTAGAGGCGGTTTGGGATGAAGGTGTTAGCCTTAAAATATGGTGACATAACTGTATTAACAATAGTTTTTAGTTATAGTGTGACACAAGTTAAGAATAGTAGGGACTAATAACGACAAGTTAGCAATAGTTTTAGGTGTCACTAGGACTATAAATACCCCTCCATACTTCCATGGAGGGGTGAAGATAAACATTTGTCTCATACGTGTGTGGTGTTTCTCTCTCTAGAAAATACACACACTCTTTCCTTTCTATCTCTAATAAAATGGCTTACATCAATCTATCCTCCCCGACATTCCGGATCGTCTTTTGTTAGTGAAATCTTATTGTTAACAATTGGCATCAGAGCATAGGAGCATATGGTGTTCATGGTTTGCAGATTTGGAGATGTTCGTGGTGTTTTTTTGGGTAAAAACTCCAACCGAACGCACCTTTACTTTTTTGATCAAAACGTGGGTTTTTTCTATGATCAACTTGTACTTTTGTTAGTATTATATGTATTAGCAACTTATTGGGGTATTAAAACATGTTTTTGGATCAAAAATTTATGGGTTTTTGAAGAATTTTTGAAGACATCGAAACATGTGATGAAGGAAGCGAAATGTGTTTTGAAGGCAGCGAAACATGTATTGAGAAATGGTGCGCAATTGTTCCTGAAGGGAGCGAAAAGTATGTATATTGGAGCGAAAAAGTATTATTAAGCAGAAATATGCATGTCCAAGTCCACAATTCCGAGCGAAATAGGTAATAATTTATGAAACAAAAGGCTGCCAAAATTCTTTCTCAAGCAAACATGTTGGAGAAGATTTCAAGCGAATTGTGTAAAGGATATGTCAAGCAAATGTGTAATTTTCTCAAGCGAAACATGTTATCTAAACAAGGCAAAATGTGTAATTTCCTAAACCAAAGCGAAATGTGTAGATTTCAAGCGAAATATGCAGAGTTCTGTTTCTAACGAAAAACGTCGAAAATGTGCCAAACGAAACATACACTGTTTAAGGAAAATTTTATGATTTTGAAAACCTAATTCTCGAAAAAATCCGCACATCAACAGTTGGCAACTGGTGACCGACTTGGGCAGGTGACTGAATTTGGATATGATCATTATGTCAATCAAAAACATAAACACAAAAGCAAACCAACACTTAATGTGCAAAACGATCCGAAAAGAATCACTAAAGACGGCAAACGACTAAAGATTCTGGAACTACGATGTCAGTGATTACGAAGTGTGATTTGGTATCTCTTATTTGAGATGAAGATGAGTTTTCACGAAGCGTCTACTTATATCATCATCGAGACTGATCCTTCCTATTTGCTAACCTACCTACCGTTTTCTTTAAACCTAATCTATCGATTGATGACTTGCTTGAACGTAAAACGGTTTATGATTTAGACTTGAATTATCTAATAAACCATCATCCGTGGTGGTTGGTTTGCAGACTGGCGAACTACACTTAAAGGAGTTACATTGTAGTCTCAGTGTCACAAACAACGCAGATAAGACAATGTGGATAATTTCCAAGAGGTGTTGTACTTCTTATACTTTTTTGGTTTGGTATAAATTCTTAAAGTATTTAATCTGCACCGTTCTTCAATCAACAAAAGTTGCAAGCTTTAAGTAACAAATTTAGGGGATTTACCTTCATTTTTCAAGTTGGTATATCGGTTACTTCACCAATGATCACCGCTATAGCCGACAGAATACGAGGTTGGTATTGCCAAGAGAGTTTAAAAGGTTGAGATGTAATCAACAATTCTCACAGGATTCCAAGACAATGGTACTTCACAGTCTAAGTGAAATTTTCAAAGTTCTTCAACGACATTCAGATACAAGACCATGATTATCCCAGTTTCTTGATTCATGATGTCATCATCCACTATGGTTTTCTGAAGACTAGATGATAATGCTTTTGTTTGGATTTCAAGATTTTGTGCTTAAATAAGCAACTTCTCGAGTAATGTGCGACAACGACAATGATGCTGTCTGAGAGTTCGCAACCATCATGGGGAAATGAGGGGGGGGGGGGGGGGGGGGGGGGGGCGGGGGGGGGGGTGTACATCCGGACTTCAGTTGACTTTGATGTACTCATGTCAACTTCCAGGGGGAAGTAGTGTATACTACTTTACTTAGCATGGTTTATGAAGTATACTGCATACGTGAGAAGAATTGATGCTGATTTCTCGCATGCACCCCCGAACGAATCTTCACCAAGCCCTAACGACAAGAAGTAGTGGTCGTTGGTGTGGTTTGACTTCTACAAAATTCTGCTATGCACGTCAATGACAAGTAGAAGATTGTTCAAGCTACAACAAAGTTTCAGAATCTGCTCAAGATAGGGATGTTGGTTTGGGGGGAAGCTGATTCAAAAACTTTGCCAAAAAGGAGTGTATGAAGAAAGCTTTTAAGACATGCTGCATGAATTGGAAGGAAGTTAATCTAACTCGTGCATACTACAATGGTTCCTGTACAAGTAAAGACACTGAAGATCCAAGCTGGAGTACAAGTTTCAAGACAAGGAGAACTCGGAAGACATCTTCAGCTTTGGAAGCGCTTTAGAAGACTTTATTTGTGTTTGTAATTAGTACATGAAATGAACATGAAATACTTCTTATTTCCACTATTTGGGGGAAAGATTGTTAGCCTAAAAATATGTGACATAACTGGAATTACAATAGTTTAGTTATAGTGTGACACGTAGGGACTATAATGACAAGTTTTATAATATTAGTGTCCTAGGACTATAAATAACACCCTTCATACTTCCATGGAGGGTGAGGAACACATTGTCTCATAAGTGTGTGGTGGTTTCTCTCTTTAGAGAATAAACACACACACTCTTTCCTTTCTCTCTCCTCTAATAAAATGGCTTACTTTCATTTTATCCACCCTCGACCTCCAATCCGGATCGTCTTTGTTAGTGAACATCTTATTGTTAACAGAAGGTCAAATTTGATGCTTCAAGGACCTCCTGCCTTCTGACTCCTTTCTGCTTAGCACTATAAATAGAGGAGGCCTCACACACTTAGAGGATATCTAGCTTATAGTATTTTAGTAGCTTATTAGTATAATGTTTAGCTTATTGTTTAGCTTTCAATGTAATTTTCCTTTTTAGCTTGTAATCCCTTTTGCTATTAATAAAAATCAAGTTTCATTTAAATTCTGTTTTACTATTAAGAAAATATGGTTTAAAAGTGTTTGAAATGTCTTAAATAAGCTCAATAATGTCTCTTATATTCATAAGCTAGTTTTCATTCAGTTTAGCTTTTAAAAGAAGCTAAACTGAATAAGGCATTCACTCAAAATACCTCAAACTGTTGAATAAGCCATTTGGAAGATAAGCCAGAAATGGAAGGGCTTATAGGGCTTATTCATAGCTTATTTCTTAAGCAGCTTGTAGATAAGCTCCTTTGAGCATATTTTGATCCTTGTTTGAGCTAGGATCAATGTACTTCTTCTTTTACTTTTTTTTCAAGCTTAAATTTTTGTCTAGCTTATAAATCTGCTTATTGTTGCTTATTATTGCTTATATTAGCTTAATCACTCTTATTATTACTTAATATTATTTGCTTATTGTTTAGATTCCATTAGTTTTAGTTTTACAAAAGCCAAAAATATGCATAGTAAGTTAGCTTATTAAATGGTGATTAATTGTGGTTGGTAATTGCTTATCTGAGCTTAATAAACTTATTTCATCATCTGTTTTCATAGATATCAGCTTATTACAACCTAGATTAGTTTTAAAATGCAAAAACAATTTTTAAAGGGGTGTTTGGGTTAAGTTTCTAAAATGGGTCAAATAAGGTCTAATCTGTCTTTGGTTTCAAAAATCAGTTTCCCTTAGCTTAATTTGAGTCTTAATAATAGTTTTTATAAGCTTAAATTTAATTTTGTTAAAGTTTTAAGGTTTGTTAATCCAATACTCAAGTCTACTTAACCAAAGAAATTCTTAAACTGCTTATTGGATAGATTTCCTAAAAAGCTTCATAAGGTGTGGGTTTCATGTTCAAAATGAGTTTAATATGCTTCATTAGCCATCTGTTTTAAGTTTGTAGTGTGGGAATAGGATTTTTAAAATTTTAACTCAAAGTCTAAGTATGTTTTTAATGTCCTGTATATGCAGATCATTAGAGGCTTTATCCTAGCTTAATTTAGATTCTCATTAGTTGAATTCAGCTCATTATAATCTGGTATTAATCTGGTTTAAGTTTTTAGAGTGTCAACTTAGCTTTTGGGTCTTAATTTTAAGCTGCAAATTGTCATTTTAAACTTCAAAATGGCAAATATATTTAGTTAGTTTTTAGTAAAACTCTCAATTTCAATTGCTTTTTCTAGTTTATTTTCTAAATCAATTTTCTTAATTCTTGTTTTTATGTTTTCTTTGGATGTCAAATTTAATCTGTTTTTAGAATTCAACTTATTTCAAGTGCTTATTTGATCTTAAATTTAGCTCAAAGTTGGTCTTATGTCCTTAGATTCTGCTTGTTTAAGTCTGCATACATTTCAGCTTTTAAGAGCTTTTCAGCTCATTTTGATAGTTAAATTCTAGTCATATAAACTTGTTAGGTCTAGGTAGTGATCTGTTTTTAGCTTATTTGTTTTCATTTAGCTTATTGAGTCCTAGAATTAAGCTTAAAATTTGTCATTAAATTCAAAAAAGAGAGCCAAAAACAAGTATGAGTCTGCCATTTTCTTTAGTCCTTTTCTAGCTTATTACCTTAGTCATTTTGCTTAATTCTAGCTTATTTGGGTTATTAGATCATAGGACTTAATCTGTTTTTAACTTTCAGCTTATTTCCTAGAGCTTATTAGTCTTTAATTTAGCTTAAAAGTTGCTAATAAGTCTTTAGAGTCTGTTTAGTGTCTGCTGTCTTAAATATCTCTTACTAATTTTTAGCTTATTTAATTTGCTTATTACTTGTCCTTATTGCTTATTAGGTGTAAGTCTTGGTTTGTTTTAGCTTATTTAGGTTTTGTAATAGCTTATTAAGTTTTAGATAGCTTAATAGTTTAGATTAAGTCATTAGTTTCAAGTAGCAAATCTGTCACTTTGATTGATGCTTTTCCTAGCTTAAAAATAAGTTTCAGCAAATGTCCATTTTTTAAAGTAGCTTATTTTAACTTATAGTTTAGCTTTTTTAAAAGAAAAATTAAAAAAATGCTTTATAAAAAAGAAAGGTCACAGGGGTCGAACCTGTGACCTCTCCTTCACACACACAACACCCTAACCATCTGCCCTGGGGAGTTTTTCAGTTATAAGCATGCACCTTTTAAATCTTATAGTCATTTTCATGTTTAGCATATACGACTTATTTTGCTTATTTACAGCTTATTAGGTTTAGCTTGCCCATTTTATTTTTCTTACATTAGTAATACTTTAAAGCATTTTTAGTAATTTTTCCAGATTTTTATAAATTAGTTTAGTATTTTTAATTAATTTTCTAGATTAAATTAGTTTTTAATTCATAAAAAATAAATAAAAGTCAAAAAAATATAATTGTTTTTTCTAAAATTATTTTTAATCATTTAGGACTTTTAGAAATTAAACTTGCATTTTAGGGTTAAAATTTGATAATTTAGGTTTTTAAGTCTCGGTTTTAGATTCCAGTTATCATTTGCGTGCTTTAATCTTAATTGTTTTAGTTTTTAGTTGCCTTTACTTGCATTAGCCTGATATTTGTAGAAATAGAATCCAAATCAAATCTTGACTATTCAAATCACGCGATCACGAACTTAAACGAGATTCTCAATTCACGCTTCGTTGGGATACGACTCGGGAAGATTTGGTCATCACTTTTTCTAAAGTGATTTTCATTTCTTTACGGAATACTTCTCTTATTAGTTGGTATTTGGTATTCTAGTTATATATATTATATATACTATTAAACCCGAATCATTATAATATCTAGAGTTCTAATTGTAGTCAAATTAGTTTCCTTTTTTTTTCTTTTTCTTATAACCGGCCGATTAACACCCTTTTTAATTTTTATAAATTATTATTAATTACATATTAATCCCCTTTTTTATTAATTTAATAAAAACCCTTTATTAATATTAAACCTTAATAATCTAGTAAACCTTTTAAATAAAAACTAGTTTTAAACTTACTAATTATAAATTACATTTTAAAATTTTACTTTATTAAATTAGAAATACTAAAGCTTAATTAATTTAAATACTAGACTTAAATCAATACTATGAATATATTATAAACTCTTACGCTCATATATCAATCATTCACCAAACAATACGATAAGTCATAAATCTCATGCTATCATTTCCATTGTCACAAAAATATGAACGAAATGAAATAGCTACCATAACCACAACTCAATCACTAACAGATGAACACACATCACGGATTAATATTAAATACTTATATAAGATCACATAAGCACACAATTATAACACATAATAATACTTTAGTCAACTCAAACGTTTGACACAAACCTGTCTCAAGTCACGGTGTCAACAGTCTCCCTCCTTAGGGAATTTCATCCCGAAATTTAATCGTTCTACTGTTAACAATTGCTACCCACACGAAGTACAAATACAGCATAACAGCTATAAGCTAAGAGACATCCAACTACATGAAGTCTCCCCCCATCCTCGAGGAAAGGTGCGTCAAACCTAAGTTTGTGTAACAACTTGGTCCATATACTAACCCCCGCAACTTCATCAAACAAGACTGTCCTTGAAATTAAGTAATATGTTGTTACAAAGCTCAACGTTTTAGAAGAATTTGGCTCGACATCAAGAGTTTACTCAATATATAATCTTATAGCACAAACCACTCAGAACAATAAAGGTGCACTGAAGTCTGACCAGTAACCCTATGGTATCCAACTTTTACTAGTACTTCCAAAAGATTAGCTTGCATCAACAATGCTAAGTAGTGGATACTTAGTTTTTATGAAATCCTCATGACCTCGCTTCGAGTTCCAAAGGACTTTAACTATCGAAATCCTACTATGCTTTAAACTTTTAACCTCACGATCGATAATCTCAATAGGTTCTTCAACAAAATGAAGAGTGTTTGTCTACCTTAATTCCTTATAAAGGCACATGCAGATTTGCATCCGCCAAACACTTCTTTAGATTTGACGCATGAAACACATCAAGTACACTACTCAATTATTAAGGCAATCTTACTGAATAGGCTATAGGACCGATCATTTCAATGATTCTTAAATGGTCCTACATGCCTCAATGCTAACAAGTCTTTCTTTCCAAATGCACTACACCTTTCCAAGGAAACACTTTCAATAACACTTAATCACCAACTTCAACTCTAAAGGTTTAAGCCTATTATCAGCATAGCTCTTTTGGCGATATCTTGCCGCTTTGAGCTTTTCCTTTGTCAAGACTACCTTATCAGTCATCTCTTGCACCAATTCTGGTCCAATCAACCTACTTTCTCCAATTTCAGTCCACAGAATGGGCGACCTACATTTCCTTCCATACAGTGCTTTGAACGGAGCACATCGAATACTCGAATGGTAACTATTGTTATAAGAAAATTCAGCTAACGGTAGATGGACATCCCAACTATCACCAAAGTCGATCACACACGCCCTTAACATATCCTCCAATGCCTGAATTGTACGCTCTATTGGTCCATCCGTCTAAGGATGCTAAGCCGTACTCATATCCAATCGCGTCCCTAAGGCTTTCTGTAATATTTGCCAGAATCCTTGAAGTAAATCTTCCATCATGATCTGAGATGATTGACACTGGCATTCCATGCCCTGCTACTATCTCATCAATATAAATCCTTGCTAATTTTTTCATCTTGTAATCTTCTCGTATTGCTAGAAAATGGGCTGACTTAGTCAGTCTATCGACTATTACCCAATTAGTATCATACCCACTACTTGATCTCAAAAAGCTTGTAATAAAGTCTATAGTTATTCTATCCTATTTCCACTCAGGTATATCTAGTTATTGCAATAAACCCGAAGGTCTTTGATGTTTCAACATTCACTTTTAAACAAGTCAAACAATTGCTAACATAGGTAGCAATATCCTTCTTCATACAATGCCACCATACATATCTCTAAGGCCATAGTACGTCTTATCCGTTCCCGGATGTACCAAATACCTCGATACATGAGCCTCGTCCATAATTAATGTCCTTACATCACATATTAATGGAACCCTTATAAAATACATACCTCTAAATCTTAAGAGCAAACACTACTGCTCCCAATTCTAGGTAGAGTGTTGTATATTTTTTCTCATGAATCTTCAATTGTCGTGATGCATAGGTTATTACCTTGCCTCTTTGCAAGAGTATACAACCTAATCCTTGATTTGACGCGTAGCGACAAACTACAAAGTCTTCTGGTCCATCAGGCAATGACAATATTAGTGCATTACATAAATTGTCCTTCAAAGTTTGAAAAGTTTATTCTTGTTCTCTGACCCCCTCATACTTATGATTCTTATGTGTCAGTTAATCAAGGGGTTTAGCAATCTTAGAAAAATTAGCGATGAAACATCGATAGTAACCTGCTAATCCTAAGAACGATCACATCTCAGATGGCGTCTTAGGTACTTTTTAATTCTTTATTGATTCTATCTTACTAGAGTCCACGTGAATACCATTACTGTTAACCACGTGTCTAAGAAACACACTTCTTATAGTCAGAAATCATACTTGGAAAACTAGGCAAACAACTTTTCCTTCTTCAGCAGCTCCAATAGCAACTTCAAATTAACCTCGTGAGCCTCTTTAGACTTCGAGTAGATCAAGATATCAACAATAAACATAATGAAAGACTTGTCTAAATACGGCTTGCACACCCGGTTCATCAAGTCCATGAAAATTGCTGGTGCATTGGTTAACCCAAAAGGCATAACTGTAAACTCAAAGTGTCCATATCGCGTCCTATATGCCGTCTTGGGAATATCTTTTCCATGTACTCTTAACTGATGGTAACCGGAATGAATATCTATCTTAGAGAAATAACGCGAAACTTGTAACTGGTCGAACAAGTCATTGATCCTAGGGAGATTCTTGGTGGTTAGCTTGTGCAACTCCTGATAGTCTATGCACATTCGAAATGAACCGCCATTCTTCTTAACAAACAACATTGGTGCTCCCCACGGAGAGTGACTTGGTCGAATAAAACTTATATCAAACGAATTCTAAGGGTTACGAACTATCGAATAGGGTAGCAATGAATATCGAATCAAGGGCTAGAAAATATATAAAGGGTTCCACAGGTGCAAATAGATGCGAATCAAATGACATAAGAATCCCTTAAAGAAAGGATAGAATATCTATACCGATAGGAAACGCAAACAAAAGAGTCAACAAAGCGTTGCAAGACAAAAGGAACACATATCGAATAATGATAAATACGAAAGATAGAATTCTTATACCAGTAATCGACTTAACTCGAAAGAACCAACGAAATACTGTTTTTATAAAAAATTCATTTTGAAACAATAAAGACAGTCGTTTGAAAAAAAATCATTTTAAAATAATAAAAATCATCTTAAATATAATCTTTTAAAAAAAATTCGTTTTAAACATAGTTTTCATTAAGAAATCAAGAGATAGTTATAAAAAAAGTGTATCGCATTTTACCAATATAAATCATTTTAAACATACTTTTCATAAAATAAATTTATCAAAAACAAACTTATAAAAATGTAAAGATTATCTTAAACATAGTTTTGGCACTTAGCCCATATCACATTGTTTTCATAAAAATCATTGTAAACGCAATTTTCATAAAGAGACAGTCATATAAAAGCACTTATCACAACGTATTCATAAAATTATTTCAAGAATAGTTTTCCCCAAACACCATCAAGATATACTTCAAAAGGATTTCCATAACTGGGAGGGGGGGGGCGAATCTAATATACAAATATATTACTCCACACACAAGGACACGAAATACCAAAGGGATTGTAAAATACCGTATAGTCAGAATAACAGTGAAACGAACATGCACAAGAGAAATTCATACGAAGACATTACGAACCAAAAGAAGAACGTAAAGACTCATCCGTACTCATGATCGGAAGAACAACCATCGAAAAGTGTCAGTACTAACATGCCGCAACATGTTACGAAAACCAAAGAATATATAAAGAACGGAGTAATGATCCGCACTAATATATTAGGAACAATTAGTGCTTAAAAGAAAATTTTGATACTCATACAAGTAATCAGTACCACGAAAGAACCATTGAAACATTCCAATATCCAAAGAAGCAGATCCGAACAACCAATATTCATCAAGATGCCAGATAGAAAAGTTAGATCATCCATACCGACATGGTACGAACAAGGAATGCTAAAATAAGGGTTATATATCCGAACAAATAATTGAGCAGACAAACGAACTCAATAATCGCAATAATAATAATAATAGCATGTATCTGGGGGTCTCCCAATGTTAAGATATGAAGGGAAACTCAATCATATGGCAACTGAGCCTAACATAATCGCGCATTAGGTAAAAGAGAGATTCCATAACTATATAACCATCTTTATCATGATCACACATATCACAACATATTACACTACCAGCTTACAAACAAACACTGATCAATGCAATCATGGTCACAAGTCTACGTGTGTGATGACTTTATAATTATGTTGGCCACCCATAATTATAAGTGCATCCTTTCACACGTGTACTTTCAAGACTACACATCTCAATGATAACGCACATATATGCACATATACCACATTACACATCTTAAACGACTCCAATATAACACAGAAACGATGCTCCATCAAAACAATATTTATTTATATAAAGATAAAAATCAAAAATGACAGAAAGAAAACGACAGTCTCGAAGCGCCCAAAAATACATAATATCCGAAAGAAATCATCGATAGCAATGTGTCGAGGTAAAAGACATGATGAATTTATGCTAGGCCTCGCTTGGGTTTGACTTTGCTTTCGCAAGAGTCACCCGACTCCGCGGGTCTAGGCCTGCTACGAGCATCCGACAAGAGATCTGAGTCGGTCTTCTTATCCGACTCTTCTAACTAACCTTCCTCATTCGGTTCCTCGAGAAGCTCCTTCTCAATTGGCTCATCTTCTAGATCTTCTGATATCGAGAAGTCCACGGGTCGAAATAAAACTAAAAAATGAAAGAAAACAAAATGCCTAGATAGCTAAACACATAGATCCTTTAATGCAGCTATATGAAGGAATCCTAGGTTATAGTCTAGGTCAAACCACCTACTTCTCTATAACCTTTGGCTCTAATACCAATCTGTCACACCCCGCCAAGGCGGAAACGCGAGGCGTAACGTCATGGGTATCATCACAACATAATGGTGTCAACAATAGAGAATGTCTAAAATGCATTATATTAAAACCCAAGTGTTATGACGACACCAAACACAAGAGGGGTCTTGTATTAAGGTTAATCGCATACACAAAATACATAGACATGAAAATAAAATCCCAACTAAACAGCACAACAAATCAAAATATCTGAAGTACGAAATCTGCAATGAAGACTCCATAAAAGAAGACTCCATCATGCAATTCCTAAGGTCTCTCTAGCCACAAATCTTAACATCCTTAACTTCGCTACGCTCACCTGAAAATGATGCTTAAAAACGTCAACACAACGGTTGGTGAGAGTCATAGGTTTAACAACACAAATTATTTTCTTTTCAAACTTTAAATCAATTACTGTGATTATAAAAACAGAACATGACAGGGTAGTTAAGCTAGCTATTATACAGGCTAACATGCATTCGTCCAAAACAACCATAACTATGACGGAACGTGTCCCCTGATCCAAGCCACAAAGTTCGTCTCACAGTCATGGGTAGGAACATTACCCGAAGCCATCGTCATTTGGGTAGGAACGTTACCCTCGATCCAAAGCACACAACATCGTCTTAAAGTAATGGGTAGGGATGTTACCACCGATCCAAAGCCATAACATTTAGCACATAACATATAATAGCTACATAAAAGTCCATGCGTCAATTAAACCACATAATCACAGCAATTAAAACATTCAAACATATTTTGCATCATTTCATTCCAAGAATACATTGGGTTTTGATTGACTTATGAAACTCACAGACTTGAATGCTCAGCTATTTGACAGAATCTTGCAAACAATCTAAACACAAAAAAAACACAAGTTACACTCGGTTAGGCTAAATGCCCAAACCAATGTAACAATCATATGATGGACTTCTAAACCTTACACTAAGTTTATAATCCTTTAAATACATCTCTCATATCATTTTCATACCCTATATAACCTTGACCATTAACTTTCAACTTTTCAGTTTCTGGCAAAAATTTGTAGTCACTTTATAACCACAAATAAAATACTAAAACACCTAGTTGATGGTTCTCCTTACATCCCCTAGCTGTAAAATGAGTTGTGAGTTATTGTGATTTAAAAAAAATATACTAAGTGAAACTATTTTATAAAAATTCATCATTACAAAGTACTCATATTCGGATTTGAACGCACACCAAAAAGTTGGACGTTCTTAAAAATACTTAGAAAATGTTTTAATGCTAGCCCTTCGAAATGGAGTTAATAGACACCTAAAATATGACATCTGATTTTTGGAAAACCCTAATTCAAATTTTAAATCGGGGTTTTACTCCTCGAAATCAGACCCAAATCTGACCCGAATTTACTATTTTGACAACTTTTCTTACGAAAATCATTAGAACCACTTCCCTGCCTCGAAATCGATCGTGGCCGGACTTTTTGAAAACTAGACTCTTTGAACTTATCAATGGACATAAGATTGATAATAAAACACGTTACCATCATTGAGATATCAATCGAACAACATGACCTAAAATTCTGTCCAAACCTAATTCCTATTTTAACGCGTTCTAGACCTAACCGATTACACCAAAACGCTTATAATTCATTCCTAATCACTTCTAATTAGTCTAACATCATTAATTTACAGAGAATATGAAAACCCTAATTCCATCAATTTATTGTTACATTAATTTTAAAAAGAAGATTAATTGAAAAGAGTTTAAGAACTTACCTAAAAACCTTGATTTGATTACACAAACCACCAACTTGAATCTTGATAAAAAAAATCTTTTTTTTCTTTTGCTTTGATTGAGGATTTTGACCAGCCAAAGGGAGAGGGAGAGAAAAAGTGATTTAAAGTTTTATTAAATTTTTATTTATACTATCTAGAGTCCTAATTGTAGTCAAATTAGTTTCTTTTTTTTCTTATAATCGGCCGATTAACACCCCTTTAATTTTTTTAATTATTATTAATTACATATTAATCCCCTTATTTTATTATTTTTATAAAAACCCTTTATTAATTATTAAACCTTATTAATCTAGTAAACCTTTTAAATAAAAACTAGTTTTAAACTTACTAATTATAAATTTCATTTTAAAATTTTACTTTCTTAAATTAGAAATACTAAAGCTTAATTAATTTAAATACTAGACTTAAATTAGTACTATGAATATATTATAAACTCTTACGCTCATATATCAATCATTCACCAAACAATACGATAACTCATAAATCTCATGCTATCATTTCCATTGTCATAAAAATGTGAATGAAATGAAATAGCTACCATAACCACAACTCAATCACTAACAGATAAACACGCATCATGGATTAATATCAAATACTTATATAAGATCACATAAGCACATAATTATAACATATAATAATACTTTAGTCAACTCTAACGGTTTGACTAACCTGCTCAAGTCACGGTTATCACACCCCTTGTTTCAAGACGTGGACCAGGGGTCAAGAGCATTACCTTTAAGGTGTTCTTGGCTATATCTAGCAACAAGCAAACACAAAGTGTTAGCCTTAATTATATTAAAGTCAAACAAGAATGTTATCGGTCTTAGAAAGTCAAACTAGGTCTTGTATTGTAATAGGCTAGTCGGGTTCATCGGGCTTGGATTGTAATCTAATATTGTCCGTGTTTCGGGCTCTAAGCCCAAGTTTAGCCAAGCCCGACCCAACTTAATAAGCCCATACGCCTACTAGAAGGCTTGGGTATAAATAGAACCCTCTCCACACATGGAGAGGGTGTTAGTTGCACATGCTCTCATTTGTAACTTACCAACTCTCTCTAATCTAATCTTATCTTCTTGTTTCTCTCTCTACTTTCTCTCTCTAAGATTCCATCTTATTTTCTAGCTTATTGGTGCTTATTTATAAGTTGTGATTGGATTATATCGTGGGATAACATGTGGTATCACTTGCCAAGAGGTGTTTAGTTGTTGATTTGTGGTGAAAAATCTCAAAAAAATGTGGCCTCTATCAAGATCTTGCCCACGTTTTATTTTTTTAGGGTTTTTTTGTTTGTTAAACTTGTTCTTATCTTGCTCTACTTAATCTTCAGCTTACTTAGTTATCATTCCATGTCTTAGATAAGCTTTTGGTTGATTTTTAAGCTTCTTAAAGTCGGCTTATTTTTTTTCTTTCTAAGTGGCGGGTTACGTTTTATTTGGAAGATTCACACGAAAAACCTTGTACTTTTGTGCTTAATAATAGTTAACCCATCTAGTATTAAGCTCCTATAGCTTACTTGAGCCTCTTATAAGCTTATTTGGAGTTGTTAGCTTATTTCGTTTAGAGATTCTAAGTGGCGGTTTGAGGCTTTGATTACCTTTCTTCATGGCGGTTTGTATTGTTTATTTATGGTTAATCGTGGCGGTTTGCAGTTAGATAGTGACGTTTTTGTTGTTATTGCTAGAAAACAAAAGGTACGAAAGTGACATCGTCCTTGTTTTCGTCTTATACCGAGGCGGTTTGATATAAAAACTTTGGTGGCGGTTTGCAAACTGTATTTTACGGCGGTTTACAGGTTTTCGAGGCGGTTTGATTATTTTATTGAGGAATAGAAACGTCACTCTGCCAAAATTTAGTATACACGGCGGTTTGATAAATTCATAGACGGCGGTTTGGTTAAATTAATCTAGGAGGCGGTTTGGTAAGAAGAATTATACGACGGTTTGCTTAAGTTCAATTAGGAGGCGGTTTAACAAAATAGGCGGCGGTTTGTAACTTTGTTAAGCGGCGGTTTGTGTAAAACTTTTAGCAGCGGTTGCTTATTTTGCTGGCGGTTTGTTCAAACATTTAAGCCAACGGTTTGACTTATTTTACATCTGGTGGCATCCAATTTCTAGGTGGTGATAAGTTAGTCAGCTGGTCATCCAAAAAGTAGGACTGCACTTCAATGTCTTCAGCAGAAGCCGAGTATGTGTCTTTATCTGCGTGCTGCGCATAAGTTCTATGGTTGAGAACTCAGCTCACAGATTATGGCTTCCACTTTGATAAAATACCTATGTATTGTGACTCAAAGGCAGCCATAGCCATCTCGTGCAATCCAGTCCAACATTTACATACCAAGCACATCGATGTCAGATATCACTTCATAAAGGAACATGTTGAAAAGGGTATTGTTGAATTATTCTTTGTCGGAACTGAATACCAGTTAGCTGACTTGTTTACTAAAGCTTTATCGGAAGATAGGTTTAAGTATCTTGTCAGACGACTCGGTATGAGATGTTTGACTCCAGATGAACTGGAGGTTCTGGCAATTGAATCTGCTTGATCCATCAAACATCAATTTGTAAATATTTTTATTCTCTCTTTATTTTTTATTTATAAAATTTTTGAAAAAGAAAATACAAAAATATAAAACCAACAAAAAGAAAATAGAAAAATATAAAACCTAGAAAAACAAAATATAAAATCAGAAAAATTTCAAAAATACCAAAAAGAATCTTCTCGACATGTCTCTTGGAATCGATAACATTTACGTACCTAGAAATGTTGATTAACATCGACACGGGCGTGTAAATGAAGTTCGAACAGGAGTTTCAAATGCTTTCAAAACATGTCATTTCTAAATTTTTCTCAATGACTTATGTTCATTTCAGTGCATAACTCGGTCTCGAATGTAACAGGGTAGTGTACGCTTCAGTGCGCTTACTCTAAAATAGAAGAGAAGTCTTCTATCATGTTTTTAAAATCGTTGAACACAATTTTTCAAAAAGAACTTTCAATGTCAAAATTGTCTACAATATAATTTGTGGTATTTTTCCATAAAAAGTGGTACTTGTTAAAATTGTGTGTTCAACACTCCCTTCCTCGAATAATTTTCAAAGAGTTGTAGTACGTAGACTGTCATTTTATGTGAGTCAATTTCTGAGGGGGAGCTTTTTTAAAAAAAAGCCTTTTAATGTGTTGGGTACATCTCATAAATGTCAATTTTATGTATCCAAACAAATTTTGTGAAATAAAAATGTGGAAAATCTTAATGTCAATTAATAATATACATTGTTCACTAAGGCATCTCACTCCGTCTTCAACATTTTGTGGTGTCATATCAATTTTTCATTCTAATGTCAAGTTTTAATAAATACTGGTATCCCACATATACTGTTGAAGGGGAGCTATCCGGAAAATGAATTCATGCAATATCGTAGTATAATTTTTCTCCCCATGGAATTTTTCATGTCAAATTTTAATCAATTGGTATTTCAAATACTAAGTGTTTTAGTATATAAAATAAGGGGAGAAAATGTGATTAAAATATGTTATAGACGAATGTGATCTTTAAGACTCTAAGTGCAACTCTTTCCTTCATGTGCTAAACAATTTCGAATATCGAAGCACATGTGTAGGGGGAGTATTTGAAAATAACAATGTTAGAAAATGGTTTTATGGTTCGATCTCATACCCAACAACCTATTAATTTCACGACGATTCTGAAGTCATAAGGTGGTTAGGTTAGGAATAAGTCATACGATCCAACCAGAACCGGAGGTATCTACCCAAGGACACTCCATAGTTAGAAATAGCAGTCCTTAGGTATGATTGGAGATGAATGTGTATAAGGGAAGAATGCCGACTAAGATTGAGCTAACACTGGAACAATCACAACAAGGTGTTAGTAATGACGTCTTGGTAAGCATTGAAGGGGTTGAAGAATGAAAAAGAAATGTATGGATAAAGGGTGAAAAGAAAGAAGCCCTCCTTACAACTTAGGCAGAAACCAGGTCAATACATAATCTATCAAAATCACAAAGATGATGTTGATATTGAAGAAATACATCATGGACCAGTGATGCAATGCACAACCTCCCTATCCATTCGGGTTTTCTCTCAAAAAAACCTGTCCTCATTTGTCACGAGTACACGATTATCTATAGCATCATCACTCCGAGATTGTTAGATATTGAAATAGGTGGCCGTCGCTCCAGCCTCCGATTACTTAAAACCAAAAGTTGCACAAATCGAGTCTAGAGCCAAGAAGATATCAAAAGTATAAATCACATTAGACACAATGTCAAATACACTTGTTGAACACCATAAAGTTCACAAGTTGTAACAAAGAGTCCTACGCAATATCCCTTAGAGATCTGCAAGAACATCTGAGATGTAAACTTAAGTATTTACATGAAGAATGAAATCCCTCTGAACCAACATCAAACAAGCTCTTTTTTTGTATGGTATGTGACCTTGCCAGATTCGTATATGAATCAAGCTTGTGGATAACTGGATATACAAATTTTGGTCCAGTAAATTAATGACTGACTTAATCAGGAAAAGATAGTAACTATCTATTCACTCTTACCCGTGGTTGCTGCTTTGAACGATCCGGTAATGAGAACTAGCAAGCATGGTGAATCTAATACATCTGTGTTAGAAGATCCTACGCTTTGAGCTAGAAACCCTGTCAAGGAGATTCTTTGAATCTACCTGATCACAGGTATAGTATTTATACTATAAAATGGGAAACCGGAGGTTAATGCAACCGAACTCAAGATGAATGACAAAGCCATATTCATCTTTTATTGCTAACTGTTTTATTTCAGGATAAGACGACGGTGTTGCAGCCTCATTCCAGTGAAGTCGGATTCATAAACCACATGCTCATACTCAAGCTTTCAAAGTCAATCGTTCAACATCAAGATAGTTGATTCTAAACTTCCCCATCATCAAAGAGCCTCAAAGTCAATCAAAGAATCGTATTTTGGGAAGATTGTTAGACCTATGATCATATATGTCAAACAAGAATGTAACAAGTATGAGCATGTTGGTCAAGAGCACAAGTTGATCAAGAAAGTCAAATCAAGATGATTCAAGTCAAGGAGATGATGCAAGATAAAGATCTCAAGAACTCAAAGTCAAAAGATAAAGGCTCAAGATCAAGATCACAAAGCATGAATGAACAAAGCCATTACAAACAAGCAAAGACTAAGACCAAAGATAAACAAGGCAAAGCATAAACGTCAAAAATCATATCTTCAACATCAGGGGAGACAATGATAAAACAAGACAACCTCCTACAAGAATGTTATCAGTCGTACAAGAACGTCAACATAGAAATAGAAGAACTTAAAGAAGACCACAACAATGGAGGAGTTCGAAGAAAGAGACCTCAACATTGGGGGAGATTGTTAGCCTTAATTTTATATAAGTCGAACAAGAATGTTATCGGTCTTATTAGTCACAATTAGTCTTGTAATGTAATAGGCTAGTCGGGTATTACGGGCTTGGTTTGTAACCTAATATTGTCTATGTTTAGGGTTAAAGCCCAAGATAAGCCAAGCCCGGCCCATTAAGAAAGCCCATGTGCCAACTAGTAGGTTAGGGTATAAAAGGAACCCTCTCCACACACGGAGAGGGTGTGGGTTGCATTAGTTTCATTTTGTAACTCACCATTTCTCTCTAAATCTAATCTTCCATCTTTGTTTCTCTCTCTACTTTCTCTCTACATTCTAGCTTATTTTCTACTCATTCTTGCTTATTGGTAGTGCTTATTGATTGTGTTATGGATTAAACATGTGGGATAACATAATGCAATTAGTAATGCAGAAAATAATAGAAACATGTGTACGATACAGGAAACGTCCATTCTAAAACATACCTTCAGCTATTGTATCGCCATGAAATTCAAGCTCCACAGAAATACTTTTTAATGGTTGACCACCCTGTGTTCAAAACCATGCACCCAGTAACAGTTATGTTCAAAACCATGCATCAGGCTTGTTTTTTAGAAAAAATCGAACTTCTACTTATGTGAAGAAGACTGTGCGTTTGATCCTGAAGCACTCAGTAACAGTTTTATACCGATCCTAAAAAAGGCTAGAATTTATGTAACCATATATGACATACTAATGTGCCTATTTTTATGTCTACGTTCAAAGTAAAAGAATCCTAATTGGCTTTGACCATCCCATCTTTACATATGGGTGACGTTACATCTGCTGAACAATTTACTTTTAGGACAATCCGGTAGATGTTGCATGCTAAGTATAGTCATTTTCATATAGCAAGTACTCATAAAACTACACCAAATGAACAACATCATACCTTAGTATCATGCGCAAATGAATTCTTGAAAATTTGGATAAGAAGCCTTCGATAAACCTTATATTGACCCGTTACTTAACCTAACCCATTGTGAATTATTACAATCAGCTTCTCGAAGTTTAAAGAGTCGTGGATGGCAAGCTAAAGCGAGAGACTATAAAATTCACTAAGATTTTATAAATTTACCATGTCTCACTCTATTAAAAAACCAATTTAAAAAACTAAGTTAAAAACGACTCACTTCACCCTTTACTATTGCTGTTTCATATCAGCCACGTAAACACGTAACCTGGCATGGAGGGATCTGCTACATTGCAGCATGGCAAAAAGTCACCCATGTAGGGATCTGCTATGCATGCTCAAGTTTGTTGTAAAGAGATTTGGCCAAACCTAACGCTTCATCGTGAACCACTATACAAAAGTGAACCAAAAACTTGCGTTATTTGAAACTGAACTGTAAACGATAGCACATCCGAAAGAGAAATTGATTATTATTTCTTCTCTGGGGTTTCAACAACAAATATCGAACACAACGCTACCAAGTTAATTCCGCGGCACATAACGAAAAAAAAACTAAGGCATTCAATATGGTTTGTTCATGTTTTTTTCTGCTTAGTGTATGACAAACTATTAACATAGAATAATTATTTAGTTACAGAAGATCCTTATTTTGACAATGGGACATTATCCTAAAACCATGTACCAAAACAAAAAGTTCCAATGTTCATTTTAATCCTCCAAATATAATGAGCCTATTGAGACCATCCCGAAATGCGAGTAACACTGCTTATTCTAAAATAAGATTAACACTGCTATCTTTAATTACCTATTCTAAAATAACATTGCTATATTCTTTTACGGGGTGTTTGTTTCAGCTTATATAGCCGGCTTATGGCTTGTCTGGCTGTGAGCTTATGTTTTATAAAGTTGTTTATTTTGGCTTATTTTGATATTTTTTGGCTTATATAAGTTTATTATGTCATATGCTCCTTTACCTACCTAGAATCCATATGGGATGATCTTGATGATAATTAAGATGATGTGGTATAACCTCAATATGTAAGTCCGGCCTTATTCAACCCACAACGAACCTATTACAAAATATGTAATTTTCTTAATAACCATCTTCAGAGAACGATATAGATGCCTTGTTTTATTTGTATTAGAAGCCTTATATTAAACAGAACCTAGTTCTTTATGCTCATGTCAGTTCAAAATTTGCATAAAACAAAGTATAGGTGTAAAAAGGGGGTAGGTCGGTTAACAGGCGTGCTTAGTTGTCTATAAATAATTAGTATGTCCACTATAATAAAACTTAAAGTTCTGCAGTATTAATCCAATCGTTCTATAGAAAAAGACGTTGGTTAAAATCACTTTTGAGTGACTTAAATATATGAGTTTTTAATTTGTTGATTAACACAAAAGATAACAAAAAAAAATGATAAACTCCATACATTTTGTGACATGGTTTTATAGAAAAAAGTTAAGTTCAACTGTTGTAGTATGTAGTCTTAAATTAAAGATATAATCATGTATAGCAGAAGTAAAACAAATATGGATTAGCAATTACAATTCTATTATCTATAACGATTCTAACTTGTGTCACTATTTTGGTTTGTTGGCATCTTTCACTATCGTAATTACTTTATAATGTTTAGTTCTCTTGTCTAGTTAATGTTAAGCTGTTTTCATAACTATCAGCCATGGTTCTTAAGGACTAACATGTGTTGAATAAAGACCCTTAGACAGCTAAACAAAACGCTCGAATCATCTTGTATACTTTTTAATTTGACCTATTTTGGTAATACTTTTAATTTGACCCATTTAGGTAATGTTTTTAATTTGACCCATTTTGGAATAAATCACAATGCAAATTGCTCCTTTTATAAGTAATTAAATGGGTCGGAATTGCCACGTTACAAAATTGTAGGAGTAAAGAAGAACCACCTCTAGGATGTTAACTAAGAAGTTGATTATAGTAGGCAATGCTCTCCCACCAACATACGCTTCTGCATCAACATTCAAATGCTCAAAAAACATTATGATGTATACCTGAGATGGTGGCCAAATAAGAACGCAGAAAGAGCGGCCACGATGACATATGGCCATGAACAGATCCAAGGTGCGTTTCCAGATCCTTTTCCAATACCGTTCTCTAGAAACAAAATTAAATGCCAACGTTGTCACAAATTTGAAACACATAATTATGCATATAGATATAATTAATAAGTCAACTATTTGTTAGATACAAATCACAAAGAGTAAGACTTGTCTAGTTTGTGTCTAGAAGCTACTTGTCGAAATGCCTTCATAACAATTAGCTATTCAATAACACACATTATCAACATTTTAACATGACTAAGTGTCAAAAACTAAAATAGAATTACCTGCCAACCCACACCTCGGCCTAGAATAGATTGTGGCAAAGGATTTGCGCTTGCATACCTTGAAACTGCAATAAAACCGCATGTGGACTGATCAAACGGTTCAACACATGCAAACAACATTAAATAAGATATATAAAGTCATCGTATCAAATGTTATCTAGAAAATATGTAGGGACTAATCGACTATCACGGTTTAAAGTGTATGTCTTAGCTTACAACCTTTTCCCCCTAATCTACAAAATCAAAATAAAAGAAAAACACTGAGAATATATATTAACAAAACCCCTAATTCTCACCTAAATCCTAATTTCAAAATGATAAAGAAATTGAAATCACAAACCTAAAAACCCACATAAAGTTTATAGGACTAAGCCTTATCTTTGAATCGATTACTTGTGTTTTCTTGCTTTATGGTGTGCGTGTTTTCTTGGGCGTGTTTGTGCAGCCTTTGCCGGAAAACACAAAATACTAAAGGAGTCTGATGTTGTGTGCGTGTGGGACTCTTCATATCATGAGGAAGGATTTTAGAAATGGAAAGGTTGTGTTTGACATCATTGAAGATTCTTTATGTTGACTGAAACTATTAGGCTCCTCTTGGTGTTGTAACTAATAAACCTCTTGGTGTGTATACTGTCAAAAAACAGCCCTATAAATATATTCTAACAGCCAAGGTATTGCTTAATTTTGGTAACTTAAAAGCCTTCCTTCATCAATTCAAGATATCATTACTCTTGCACATTTAATCCAAAAACTGGATCTTATAGTATAACGAGCCGTTCGAGCCCGTGCGATGCACCGGGCTTAGTTTTGTTGGAAATCGAGGGTTTGCTTATGCTGATTAGCGTGTAAGTTCGTTTGACCGGTTTAAAAGACGTTTGCAAGTAGGTTAAGGCGTAGTGAAGTTGTCATGACTTAATATTAGTTGTAAGAGAGTCGCCGTTCGACATTGTCATAAGCAATATGTGGCTGGTAGATCAAAGAAGATATGCATGTATCTAGCGTATTCTGTAAAAAAAGACTGTTAGTGCAAATATTACGATATTTAATCTATACGATCTTCTTATGTTTTGGTGATGACAAACATGTGACTTGTAATA
>BQNB010029690.1:0-55537 GCA_026074375.1 Tanacetum coccineum
AATTTGAAAATATTTTGAGTGTGAACATGTCTTTAATAGTTTTGGTACATGTTTTTAGGCTAGTTAAACATGCTGGAATGGTTAGATTTTGATAAAAATGTGATTTGGTGTGACTTCGGGTTGACCAAGTTTGACTAGAAAGTTTAACTTGACTGTAGCTTGTCGAGAAATTTTTGAAATCTATTTAAGGCTTTTGATAATGATAAAGGATGTTTTAAGGTCCGTTTTGATATAAGGTGGGCCTTGTAACTCCTAAAAACGAACGTTTTACGGCCGAGTCAAGTTTGGGTATTTTTGGGGTAAAAAGTCAACCACGAATTTTGACTTTTGAAAGTCAAATTTGAGTAAACTTTTGAATAAAGTCTATAATAAGCAAAGGGTTTGTAATATTAGTTAAACTAAAGTAGAAATGCTAAGTTGGGATTGTATTTTCCTTACTTCAGCAAGCTTTCTAAAAATGGAAACTTTATGGAAATGTTGTAATATTGTTAAGTATGCCTAAGTAAAATGTTTTACGTCGCACTTGGAGATTCTAGTATATGATTGTACATATGTAATAAATGTTATATATATGTATATATGCAAGTATGCAATATATGATTTAATATACTTTTAGTCACGTACCGACATATATGTATTATATAGGTCACGGTTAAGACGTGAAAAGAGTTGCGCTTGTTGATTTGATTTGTTTGGATTCTCTTGATAAGGTGAGTTCATAGCCTCGCTTTTGAACTGTTTTACATGTTTTTAAACCCGCGATGGGGATACATGTTTGTTTTATAAATCGAACACATATGATTTTATGGTATGCTGGACCCGATTATGAGATTGTTTCCGCATATGTAGCATTGTCAAAGTCCCTTATTTCATGAACCGTTAATTGCCTTGTGAGGTGAACGATAATGCAATAAATAGATCTATTGGGTTTGACAACCCTGTCCGGGGTCTGAATCCTTGTGACCACCCTGTCAAACGGACATTTTGTATCTAGAAATTAGTAGATATATGACAATAATATCTTGTTTTGGGGTACTTTAACATATGAAATGCCATATGTACTGTTAACGTTCGGTGTCATGAGCTTATTGTTTTGGGGCACTTTATACATTGCATTTGTTGCTTTGTTTTCCCGAGAACTAATTATGTGTTCAAAGATATTGCTTATTAATTATTTTAAACTCTATGAATTTCACTCAACATTGTTGTTGACGTTTTAAACATGTCTTATCCCAGGTAACCAAGGTTGAAGGCAATGATGGAGTGGCGGTGTCGTGCGTGTTATGGATTTTATGAAAAGACTACTTGTATGTCCTGGTCTTTTAAAAATAATGTCTCATGTTGTGTTTAAAAACAATGTCTTTTATTTGAAAACAATTATCTTTCAATGTTGTAATAGACGGTGATTGCGATTCTGTGGGACCTAACGCACTTTACCTCTAAGTAATAATGGAACACATGTTGTTTTAAACGTCTCATTTGGGTCATTTTCTATTATCGTGGTGAAGGATGCTATTTAGTAACACCAAATTTCTAATTTCCGCTGCACAATCTGATGCCCTTCAGGGCGGGTGTTACAAAGTGGTACCAGAGCTTTGGTTATAGAGAACTAGCTTGTTTTCAAAACTCGGATTGTAATCATTTTAGATACCAAAGTGATATCAAGAGTCTAAAGTTATAGAGAACTAGGTCGAGTCTTTTTGAAAACCCTAAACTATAATGCTTCTACATGCACGCCAAGACTCCTCGTTGCCATTGGTTACAAGTAAGGTATATTGTTATGTGTAAGTATGTTTATGTATGTAGCATAAGTGCTTCCCACGGCTGCCATAGGTAAAAAGAGGGTCATGTGGCTTCATTTGAGTCCAAGGGAATGTTATAGCAGCTGTATAAGCTTCTTAGGGTGCATGTGGGTAAGTCATGGAGGTGCTTTTGTGCAAAGAAGTTCTTAAAATGGATCAAATAGCAATGAAATCAGTCGTGGGTCTGTTTTGGGTTACTAGGGCTCGAACTCTTTTTCTTGGCTTATATTTTGAGCACATTGATCAAGGAATGATAGAAACATGTTCTCAAGGTTTGTATTAAGGCTTATCATTGGAAATTAGCAAGTGGTTTGTGTTAAAACGGGTTGAAATTGAGTAAGTATAGCCGCGGGTTTAATTTAGGTTTGATTAGGGTTTTCATGAATTTTCAAGCTTATAATTCGTGTATACTTGACCATATATGATAGAATACTGACCTTAGGCATTGTATAAAGGATTATTAATGAAATTTGATTGGTGGTTTAAGCTAAAATGGGTCAAAATAGAAAGAGTAAGCCGTGGGTTGAATTAGGGCTCGTAATGGGTTCATTTAGGGTTTTCTAAGCTTCAATCTCTTGTTTATTGCTAAAATGAAGATAGCTAATGAATTGTAAACTCATATTATGGTTCTTGGTTGATTGTTCGGGATTAAAACGGTCAAAAATGAGTAAACGAGTCGAATGATCCATTTAGGTACGTTTAGGGTTTCTCGGATTCAATTTACGTATGAATGAAAATGAAATGATGAAATGATGATGGAATATGATTGAGAATGTTGTAAACTAAGTTATTACAACTTATTTGAGTATTGGTTTAGGTTTATAATGGATGAAAACGAAGAAACAGGTCATGGTTTAGTATTTTGCTCGAGCTAGGGTTTCTGACTTTTGAATTAAGGTTTTGAGTGTAAAACGATATATGAAAGCTTATGAATAGAATAATTAGGGTTTACACATTGTATATTGAGTGTAGTAGCTTGTACAAAAGTGGTGGTGAAGAAACTAGAATGAAAACAGAGGTAAATCGGCTAGTTTGGAGATCATGCTTAATGACTTGTATATTAAGCTTTTAAAGACACTTTTTGTACCTTTGAGCTTGAGAAGATTTTAATTTTTCAAATGAGTTGTTATATATTTTTTGTATACATTTGATTTAGTAGCTTGTGCTCATCCAACTTTTAGATGTTAACCTTTCATGAAGTTAGGGTTTAGAGGATATGATAACGGTTTTTTTAAAGCCGTTTTGATATAATGTTGCAATGACCAATTTTATATGAGTAATGTTCTTTGTTAATAAGGATATTTAGTTATTGATTTTGTATCGTTTGATGTTTGCTGAACATATATGAAAAGATAGGATTGGCATAGGTTGTTGTGTGAGCCTCGTTTACTTTAGTATGCCAAGTTCATTGCATATTGAGATATTGGCCAATGCAGGAATGTATTTAACGCGAAAAAAAAAATTTCCGTATAATTGTGTTCATAGAGTAAAATAGGTTGTTTTTGTATTTTGATTGAAAATTCTGGGGTTGTTATACTCTTTAACATATGAAATGATATGTACTGTAACGTTTCGTGTCATGGCTTATTGCGGTGAAAGAAAAGAAGTTGCTATTCATTGCATTTGTTGGCTTTGTTTTCCGAGAAATATTATGCCGAAAAAAACCGATTTCGGAAAAACCGAAAAAACCAAAACCGGTTATTAGAAAAACCGGTTTTTTTAAAACCGGTTTTAACCAATTTTTTTGCACCTCTAGTTGGGCCAAGATAGATTCAATAGTTACTGTTGGGCCGAGAGTTGGGCTGGATGAGACTTATGTTTCACGTGGGCTAGGCTCAGATTAATATCTTGGCTGCTTTTGATAACTCTATATAAATATGGGTCGGTCCGACCCATATAAATGGTGTCGGGCCGGCCTAATAAAAGATGAAGGCACCGTTAAACTTGATTTTTTTCATGGTCTTTTCAATGGCATGCTCGGGAAATATTAACGACTTTGTTTTGGTATCGAATATTAAGCACTCTTGATTGAAACGAACCCGCAAATACCCGTTTTTGCTCCGTTTTTAATCCGTTTTACCTGCAAGACATAAAAATACCAAACAAACATATTTGCAATATAATTAAGCATATTTTAGTATTTTTAGTCCGATTTATAGTGTTTTTCGAGTTATAAATGATGTGTGTTTTAGCACACATCAAGTCTAAAGTTATAGAGAACTAGGTCGAGTCTTTTTGAAAAACCTAAACTATAACGCTTCTACACGCACGCCAAGACTCCTCGTTGCCATTGGTTACAAGTAAGGTATATTGTTATGTGTAAGTATGTTTATGTATGTGTTATATGTATAATAGTTAAGTATGGATAAAATTTATGCATGTGTTGAATGCACGAATTGTTATATGTTGGTACATTAGTGCATGTGTTGTATACATAGAATGTCATGCGATTATATGATAACTAATACTATATATGTTTGAAATATAATGGATATATATGCGGATCAAGAAAGTCGTGAATTGTAAATTTTAATTGTGGCGCTTTTATGTGAACTGTTATTTTGGTAATAGTGTTCCGATAATAATAAGAAGTGATACGCCATTAAGTAAGTATTGTATGATATTTTCTAGATTATCATAGTAAACGTAATTCCTCCCGATCACATGGATGATGTACCTGTTGTTAAGCCGAATCAACACGATGATGTTCCTGTTGATCCCGAGCCTGTCTTAGTAGATGAAGACGAAGACCCAGAAGAAGACGCATTTGAGGAAGAAGAAGATCCTCAAGAAGAAGAAGTTGATATGGAAGTCGACATAAAGGAAGATGAGAATGAGCTGGAGATGACATATCCTTATGAAGAGATAGATTCTCTTAACCTTCTGCCGCTTGCTTTTGAGTCTGAACTTGATGATGAGATTGATGTTGAGGATGCAGTCGAGCCTAAGATTGAGACTGTTCCTGTTAGTGTCTATGAGGTAGGTGAATCGTCTAATGCCACTATTCCTCGAGAGGATGGTGATAGTTTACTACCTGGCTTCATGAGACGGGATATTGACTCTCTTTTTGGTCGAATGGTCAATTTTTCGAGATGGTTATGTGGACGCGAGACGACGCATGCATTGGTCGAGAAGAAAGGAAAAGCAAAGGATAACAACTTATGGTAAGTTGATCTTGGATTTGGGTAATGAAGTGCGTTCTAGTATGGAGCAAGGAACGGATGCAATGGAAAAGTTAGTTGAAAGGCTTGGTAAAACTGAAGATAAGGTTGAGTGTAAGAAATTGAAGAAGGAACTTGAAGAGGCAAGGTTAAGCATCACATTCCTTCATATGCAGAATGAACGAGTCGAGAGAGATCTCTATTTGACTAGAGTTCGAGCTCACGAGTTCTATCAAGAGATGATTCATAGAGGATTTGTATTTGAAGAGAGACCGAATGAAGCTATCAATGTTCTAATTGAAGATGAGAAGAGTCCATCATCTGAGTTGCGAGAATCTTCTTATGATGCTTAGTGATTTAGTTTCAATTGTAGTTTCTTTTGTTATGTAATCACTAATCTGAATCCTCAGTTAGTAGAATTAGTGCTATTGGTTGTAACGATTTGTATCATTTCATAAAACAATGCAACTATGTATTAACTCTTTTGTGATGAAAGATGAATGACTATCTTTTGATTACTACTTGATGTCGTGTGACTGTTGTGATGATTGATTTGTCATTATACCATGTAATAAGTATATCATGTTATGAATGCTTATCAGATTGTTTTCTGTGTAACGTGACAGAATCATGCCTCCAAAGTCTGCACCTATGACTCAAGCTGCTATTCGTCGAATGATCAAGGAAAGTGTTGACACCGCTATTGCTGCTAAGCGGGCAAGGCAAGCAAATGTCAGAAATAATGCTAATGGATCTATGCCAATTAGAGGTCAAGACACTACACCTGCTGTTCGTGAGTGCACTTTTGCTGGGTTTATGAAGTGCAATCCGGCTGTCTTCCGTGGTATTGAAGGAACTGTCAAATTGCAAATATGGTTCAAGAAAACTGAGAGTGTTTTTAAGATCAGTGAATGTTTGCAGAAGGTAAGAAGGTAAAGTTTGATGCTACTACATTAGAAGGACAAGCTTTGACTTGGTGGAAAACTAAGGTTGCAACTATAGGTTTGGAGACTGTGAACCAAATGCCTTGGACTGAGATGAAGCAACTGACGACTGTTGAATTTTGTACAATAGAAGAAGTTCAAAGAATGGAGCACGAATTGTGGAACCTGAAGGTTAAGGAGTATGATGTTGTTGCTTATACTCAGAGATTTAATGAACTGGCTTTGATGTGTCCAAGAATGGTAGAGCCTGAAAGAGTAAAGGTTGATGCTTATATCTGGGGATTGACTGATAATATCAAGGGTGAAGTGACATCTTCTAAGCCTACTGATCTGAACGAAGCTGTACGTATGGCACACAAGTTGATGGAGCAGAAATTGCAAACTAAAGATGCAAGGATTTTGGAAGGAAAGAAGCGAAAGTGAGAGAGCTATCAAAGTGGAAACAGTAGTGGTAAGGGCAATCAAAAAGATAACTCTTGTCAAACTTTGCAGAATAGCCAAAAGCAAGGAAATGCGCGAGCCATGGTTACCGCTCCTACTGATGGAAAGCTTCCTTTGTGTGAACGATGTTTTACTCACCACGTGGTTCAGTGTACGATCAAGTGCCACAAATGTGAAAAAGTTGGGCACAAGGCAGGGTATTGTAAGGAAAAGAGTGTTGCCACGGGTGTTAACGCTCAGCCTGTTTAGACTTGTTATGATTGTGGTGAGCAAGGTCATACTAGGAACTAATGACCAAAGAAGATTAAGCAATAAGAAGTTAGAGAAGTTCATGGCTGAGCTTATGCTATTAAGGATGATGAACCTTAAGGTCTGAATGTTGTTACTGGTATGTTTCTGCTTAATAACCGATATGCTTCGGTTTTATTTGATTCGGGTTTCGATAAGAGTTTCATGAACACTAGATTTAGTTCATTGCTCGATATCAAACCGATTAAAATAGAGGATAGTTATGAGGTAGAGTTAGCTGACGGAAGGATAGTTAGTACGAACATTATTTTGAAAGGTTTCACTTTGAACTTAGTGAACCACATTTTTGAAATCGATCTTATGCCGATTGAGCTTGGTACGTTTGATGTCATAATCGGTATGGATTGGCCTTTCAAGCATGATGCCATTATCATCTGTGGTGAGAAAGTTGTTCGTATACCGTATGGGAATAAGACACTGATAGTCGAAGGTGACAAAGGTATGTCTCGACTGAAGGTTATATCTTATATTAAGGCCTGTAAGTATGTCGAGCGAGGTAGTCATTTGTTTTTGGCACACATGACGGAAAACAAGTCAAAAGAGAAACGAATGTAAGACGTGCCTGTAATTCGTAATTTTCTTGAGGTGTTTCCTATGGAGTTTCCAGGACTACCACTGTCGAGGCAAGTATAATTTCGAATTGATCTAGTACCGGGGGCTGCACCTGTTGCACGTGCACCATATAGATTGGCACCGTCTTAGATGAAAGAGTTGTCGGTACAATTTCAAGAGCTATTGGAGAAGGGATTTATTCGTCCGAGTTCATCACCGTGGGGAGCACCGATTTTGTTTGTGAAGAAGAAAGATGGATCTTTTATAATGTGTATAGATTATCACGAGTTGAACAAGTTGACTATCAAGAATTGTTATCCTCTTTCGAGAATTGATGATTTATTTGACCAACTCCATGGTTTGAGCGTGTATTCTAAGATCGATCTGCGATCAAGATATCATCAGTTATGCATTAAAGAGGAAGACATTCCAATTACTGCATTTAGAACTCGGTATGGTCACTTTGAGTTCCAAGTAATGCCGTTTGGATTGACTAATGCGCCTGCTATGTTTATGGACTTGATGAACCGAGTATGCAAGTCGTATCTGGATAAGTTCGTCATAGAGTTTTTCGATGATATTTTGGTTTATTCGAAGGACGAAGAAGAGCATGGGAAGCATTTAAAGATTATTTTGGAGCTGCTTAAGAAAGAGAGATTATACGCCAAGTTTTAAAAGTGTGATTTTTGGCTAGATTCGATACAATTTCTGGGTCATATGATTGATCGTAGTGGTGTTCATGTTGAGCCTGCCAAGATCGAAGCCATTAAGAGTTAGGCTGCACCGATGACGCCAATGGAGGTGAGGTAATTTCTTGGATTGGTTGGGTATTATAGGAGGTTTATCGAAGGTTTTTCTTTTATTTCTAAGCCACTGACTAAGTTGACTCAGAAAAATAAGAATTATGAGTGGGGAAAAGAAGAAGAAGAAGCTTTTCAGACGTTAAAGCAGAAGTTGTGTAGTGCACCGATCTTAGCATTGCCTGAATGAACGGAAGATTTCGTGGTGTATTGTGACGCGTCTCTTAAGGGTTATGGAGCCGTGTTGATGCAAAGAGAGAAGGTGATAGCGTATGCTTCTAGACAATTGAAAGTCCATGAAGAGAATTACACTACTCGTGATTTGGAGTTGGGAGCCGTTGTTTTCGCTCTTAGATTGTGGAGACATTATTTGTATTGAACAAAGTGTGTGGTTTTCACTGATCACAAGAGCCTACAATATATTTTGAATCAAAAAGAGTTGAATTTAAGACAATGGAGATGTATTGAGTTATTGAGTGATTATGATTGTCAAATTCGGTATCATCTTGGAAAAGAAAATGTTATGGCTGAGAACTTGAGTCAGAAGGAAAGGGATAAGCCATTGCGTGTTCGAGCTTTGATGATAACTGTTCACAATGATCTACCGAAGCAAATTCGTGAAGGTCAGAAGGAAGCAATGAAGAAGAAGTATGTAAGGAAAGAAAATTTGGGGACATTGATTAAGCCAATATTCAAATTTTTCCATGATGGAACACATTGTTTTGGGAATCGAGTTTGGTTGCCGCGATTCGGTGGACTGAGGGATTTGGTTATGCATGAGTCGCATAAGTTCAAGTATTCCATCCATCCGGGATCAGACAAGATGTATCAAGATTTAAAGTTGTTGTACTGGTGTCCGAACATGAAAGCTGATATCGCCACATATGTTTGTAAGTGTCTAACTTGTGCGAAGGTTAAAGCTGAGCATCAGAAATTGTCTGGATTGCTGCAATAACCTAAGATTCCGTTTGGAAGTGGGAAAGGATTACTATGGATTTTGTTAGTGGACTGCCAAGAACGCCAAGTGGGTATGATACGATTTGGGTTATTGTTGACCGACTGACCAAATCAGCTCATTTCCTACCAATGAAGAAAATGGATAGTATGGAGAAAATCACGCGACTGTATTTGAAGGAGATAGTGTGTAGGCATGGTGTTCCTGTTTCGATCATTTCGGATCGAGATATCCATTTTAGGTTAAATTTTTGGAGATCGCTTTAGGAAGCGTTGGGGACGAATTTGGATATGAGTACTGCTTACCACCCTCAAACGGATGGTCAAAGTGAAAGGACAATACAAATGTTGGAAGATATGTTGCGTGCCTGTGTGATTGACTTTGGAAATAGTTGGGATCACCATTTGCCATTGGTCGAGTTCTCATACAACAATAGTTATCACACAAGCATTAAAGTTGCACCATATGAAGCTTTGTACGGAAGAAAATGTAGATCACCTGTATGCTGGAGTGAGGTTGGGGATAGCCAACTCACCGGTCTAAAATTGATCCGTGATACGACCAAAAAGATTATCCAGATTAAGAACCACTTGTTAGCTGCTCGTAGTCGCGAGTAGAGTTATGCAGATAAGAGAGCTAAGCCATTGGAATATGAAGTTGGTGATAAGGTACTACTTAAGGTATCGCCATGGAAGGGCGCTGTGCATTTTGGAAAGCGCGGGAAGTTAAGTCCACATTATATTAGGCCATTCAAGATTCTAGGTAGAGTAGGTCCTGTAGCTTATACGTTGGAGTTACCTAAAGAGTTTAAAGGAGTTCATAGTACTTTTAACGTTTCAAATCTTAAGAAGTGTTTAGCGGAAGGTGATATTGTTGTTCTGATGGATGAGGTTCAACTTGATGATATGTTGCATATGACTGAGGAACCGGTAGAGATTGTTGATAAAGAGGTCAAGCGACTTAAGCAAAGTAGGATACCTATTGTCAAAGTTCGTTGGAATTCGTAAAGAGGTTCAGAATTTACTTGGGAACGTGAGGATCAGATTAAGAGAAAGTACCCTCATTTCTTTAGAAGTAAGGACGAAGCGAAGAAAGTGGATAAGACGAGCTGAGTGCTAGGACGTCACTCCCTAAAGGTGGGGAGAATGTAACAACCTGAGTTTTAGGTCAACGTTTATCCAGAGCTACGACGCTTATATTTTATACGTAACTATTTATAATCGTTTATGCTATATATATGGTTTGATGAAAATATATAATTATAAGGTGAATTTCATTCCATGATTTAGTTTCTATTTGTTTTTAGCATTTAAGAAAGTCAGAAAATTTATTTTACTGCTCCGAGAGCGTAAATATGTTATTTTTGTATTTTTTGACGTTTCCCTAAGTTTTTGTAAAAACCGTGTTTAAAGGTCGTGTTTTGCGAGGTTTAACGTTTTAATAAAGGTTTTAAACTATATTTAGTGGGACGGATTTAAAATATTTACTAAACGTGTGGTGACCCGTGTTCTAGTCGGCTAAGTGACGACATAAGGACCAAGGTGTAGTAGTTTTGAAAGAGACTATTAGAAGGAGGGACTAAAGGTGTTAAAGTGTCAAACTTTCTTTCTATATAAACCACACTCACACACACATAAACACTTTTACAAAATTTTCACTCCTCTATCTTTTTTCTCTTGTTGCCGTCGAACACCAACACACACACAAACATCACCACCACAAATTAATTACTTACATGCATTATGATCCAAGTATAGAATATTAATCCTTATTTAATCCTCTACATTTCCCACTGAATAAACCTCACATGCACTAAGTTTTCAAAAAGTTGGATTTTGGGTCAAGTTCTAGTGATTTGGTGTATAAAAGAGTGTTCAAGGGTGTTAGATTAGTGTTATTTTGGTGTTAGTTGTTTGAAAAAGGTTTGGTTTGCTTGGTTTGCTTGTTCATTCGATTTTAAAAGGACGGGGAGACAAAAATCAAACTTTGTTCTAGCTTTGTGAGTCTTCTAATTAGATTTCTAGTATGGTTAATTAGATGTTATTACATGTATATGATTGTAGCTAGATGATTCAAGTGCAAAATTGATTTGAAAGTATTTTGAGTGTGAACAATATTTATTATATTTATGATAATTTTATATATAAAAAAAGTAGTTTTAAAGGTTATCAATGATGCTTAAAGAAACACAACAAAAGATCAAAGGTTGTGATTAAAGAACTTGGGGAACAAGATTTTTCATTGGCTAAGATGATACTTTGAAGACACTCACACAACAAGCACACATTGAAGTTGTTCTTCTTCTATAAATAGACTTAGCTTATTTTATTTTGAGGTGTGTAGTTTTAGGAGTAGTGTAGTCATGTCTTTTAAATTATTTACAGCTTATTTGTCTTTACTTATTGTATTTTTAAAATTTCAAATCCTTGTAATCTTTTAAGTTTTAATGAAATTTCAGTTTTAATGTTTTACGTTTACCTTGTTTTACTCTTATGCTTTTTATGTTAAAAACTATTTCCAAGTCAAATTTTTATAAGCTCTTTAAGTTCTTATAAGTCACTAAGTTTTGTTTCATACACTCAAAGTTTTATGGTTTTAAGCTTTATGGATGATAAGCCAAATTTGGAAGGGCTTATGGGTTTACTAGCTTATCTCTGATAAGCTAGAGCTAGTAGAATAAGCTCTTTTGAGCATTTCTGTCCTTGTTTAAGTAAAGGACTAAGGTACACTCTCATTTTCATTTTTAGCTTATTTACTATTCATTTGCTTATTTATGCTTATTATCTGCTTATCTGCTTATTATTGCTTAATGTTGCTTATTTGTGTTCATTCTGCCTTAGTTAGCTTAATGTACTTAGCTTATAGCTTATAAATGTTTAGTGTTAGTTTTCTTAAAATCTGTCAATTTTTCTTAGTTAGAACTGCTTGATAGTTTAGCTTATGTTTGGTGCTTATTTTTCTTATTATTTACTCATTTGTCCTTGATTATCATTGCTCTTAATTTATTTCATCAAAATTAAGTCTTAAATAAATCTGTCTTAGCCTAAAACTGGTTTTCTAAAATCTAAAGGGGTGTTTGGCATTGGGTTCAAAATGGGTCAACAGAGGCTAAAAGTTATTTTTGGCCTTTAAGTCAGATTTAACTAGCTTTTAATAAGCCTTTTAGTCAGTTATTTTTAGTTTTTAAAAGCTAAAGTTCAAAGTTAAGGTTTATGGAAACCAAGTGTTGAATCTGTGATACTTAAGCTTTCTTAATCAGCTTATTAGTGTAGATCTTATTAGGGAACTATTTTTTGTTTAATTTGAGTCTAAAATAAGGTAGAATAGATCTTTTTTTAAAAGTGCAATTGTCTTTCAAGCTTAAAACAAAAATCTGTCTAAGTGTCCTAGTATAGTTCATAGTTAAAAAGTCCCAATTTCATATGCAAATCTAGGATAGTTATAAATTGTTTTAAGGTCTGATTTTGTTTGCATAAGCTCATAGTAGTGTGAGTTTGATCTGTGTGAGATTATTTTAGGATTTATAGCTTATTTACATATCTGTTTTTAGGCCTGCAAATTAGACTTTAATGTTTTGATAAAAATTTGAAAAGCCAAAAATAGTATAAACAGTCTGTACTAGCTTTTTCTTTTAACGTTTTCTAGCTTATTTCTTTAAGAGTTAGATTTGTGCTGTGACCCCGAAGAAATTGCTCTTGAAAAGCCTACAGAGCATCATCAAGTTTTCTTGACCAGATGGCAGGATTGTCTTTGACGGTCTTTTTAAGAATCCTTTTAAGAGCTCTGTTCGTGTTTTCAACATGACCACTCGTTTGAGGATGATACGATGTAGAGAATCGATGATTAAATTCATATCTTCTCATAGTTTTTTCCATTATCTTGTTGCAGAAATGAGTTCCTCGGTCGCTTATGAGAGCTTTGGGCATTCCAAAACGGCATAATAGTTTCTTCAAAAAAATAATAACAACTCTGGCATCGTTTGTTGGAAGAGCTTGTGCTTCGGCCCATTTAGATACATAGTCGACAGCGACTAAGATGTATTCGAATTTGTATGATTTTGGAAAGGGTCCCATAAATTGACACCCATATGTCAAAAATTTCGCATACTTGAATGCTGTTTAAGGGCATCTCATCACGTTTTGAAATATTTCCTGTCTTTTGACTTACGTTGCACAAGGCTAACTTGAGTATAAGCTTCTTTGATGATGGTCGGCCAGTAGAAACCTGAGTCTAAGACTTTTTTAGCTGTTGTGTTTGGTCCATAATATCCACCGGTGGGTTCGTGGCGACATTGATCTAAAATGGTTCAGGTTTCTGGTCCAGAGACACAGCGTCTGATCATACCGTTAGAACATATTTTGAAGAGGTAGGGTTCCTCACAGAAATAGTTTTTGATGTCAGAGAAAAATTTGTTCTTTTGCCGGTACGTCATTCCTTTAGGTATGATATCACTTACTAAATAGTTTTCAAAGTTTACAAACCATGGTTCATCTTTATTGTTCATTTCCATGAGAGTTTCTCCAGGAAAGTTATCATCAACTTCACTGTCATCACTTGTTTCATCATTTTCAATCCTAGATAAGTGATCGGCGGTAACATTTTCTGTACCTTTTCTATCTTTAATTTCGATATCAAATTATAGTAAGAGCAGTATCCAACGGATAAGGCGTGGTTTAGCATCTTGTTTCTTGAATAGGTGTCTAAGAGCTGAGTGATCAGTGTGCACGATAGTCTTTGATAATACCAGATAGGATCGGAATTTGTCAAAAGCAAAGACTACAACTATAAGTTCTTTTTCAGTCATTGTATAGTTCTGCTGAGCTGCGTTGAGTGTTTTGCCTGCAAAGTATATCAGATGAATGTTTTTAACGTCTTTTTGACCTAAGATTGCTCCAACTGTGAAATCACTTGCATCACACATAAGTTCAAACGAAAAATTCCAGTTTGGGCTTTCGATCACAGGAGCACATGTGAGTTTCTCTTTTAATAATTTGAATGAGTTGTGTTAATACAAATAATGTCTAAAAACGTTATTTATATTTTTTGACCTCTCAATGTTTTAATAATAACAAAATGTAAAAACGTTTACGATAAAAATAAACGTTTACAAATTATTAATCGTAAAATTCTATTTCTAAGATTAGTAATCACTTAAGGTATGGACAAACAAATCATTAAGCATGATTAGTGATCAAGACAATATATTTTTCTTAACCATCAAACAAGTTTAACAATCCATTCATCTATTATTACTTCTTTTCCTCCACATAAAGCGTTGCCGAACTCAGTGCCAATCGGGTTAAATCTCGATGCTTCAGATAATACTACACAAACTAGCGACATCATTCGATATCTCAGTATTTGGTCTCATTTGAGAAAGTTGGTTAGACGCGGATATAAGGCCGCCTCTATTGATTTTTAGACATTTTAGTTTTGGATACGTAAGGCCAATGCTGGCCGGATTTGAATCCCTCGGCCTCTAAACTTTATCCTTTGATATTCTCAATTCCAACAATTTGCCACTGTTATCCTTGTACCCATGTAAGTAATAGTCATGGGTGTTCATTTTAAACGTCAATTTTCTCCCACGATACTTTAAAATAATATCCATAGATTTTCACTTGTTAACTTACCGTCGTTGGGAACCGACCTTTTCACCTTCCTCATCCTAACCAAAATTATTTTATATTCATAAGGGTCTTGTCAAGGTTTAGTACTACATAACTATCTACGTAATCTAGGTAGTTATTGTCCATTATGAGTTAAAGAGCAAGCTAGTAAACCAATAGTAACCTGTCAATCAACATATATACAACAATTCTATAATAGCCAAAATAATAACTGAAACTTAAGGTTGCGTTTATAGTTTGAGGACGACACTCATGGCACGTCCAGTTGAAATTGTTTTTCACAAAATATTTTGTAAAAAAAAGTGTTGGAGATTGCTTTCAAATTATCCACAAAATAGAAAATTTGCATTTTCAAATCTAATAAAAGAAACTAAAAGATAGAATAATCATTTTTAACTTTTGTAAGTTGGAAAAAAAACCTAATTTAAATTTTGTTACAAAATTAGACACCACGTATTATTACTATAAATATAAAAAGGAAAAACGTTACTGTACTATTCACTAGCTATTATTTAATTACCAGCTACAAAGTGATTTGTGGATTAATTATAAATATAGAAAGGAAAAAAGGTATTATTCACTAGCTACAAATTGTTGTTTATATACAAATTTACGATTTAAAATAGAGCTATTATTTAATTACCAGCTACAAATAAATTTGTGGATTAATTATAATTTTCATATTCAACATAAATATAATTTTTATTACTTATAAAAGTTAAAAGTTTTGTTTGTCTAATATAAAAATCCATCACGTATCTAGCAAAAAAAGAAGAAGATGTTTTTGTCTAAATATTGTTCGCTAATTTGTTCACTATTGTCGATTATCCTATATTTATTAAAGTTTTTACTTTTTATTATACGATATTGTATTTTTTTTTGCAATACATGTTTATATTTAAAAGGACTTGTGATTTAACGAGGGTTACTTCTTATTATAGGACTTGTGATTTAAAAAGACTTGTGATTTAATGAGGGTTACACAATAAATCAAAACGATCTAAACAATCATTCGATTTGGCAAGGTTTTGTAACTTAACATATTTTTGCGAAATAAGAACTTGCGAAATATATTCTTGCGGTTTAAGTTGCGATTTAAAATTTTGCGATTTAGATTGAGGAAAGAATTTTGCAGTTTGAGATTTTGCGAAATACTTTGCGATTTAAGAAGTAAACTTGCAAAATAACACTTTGTGTTTTAAACTTAAATCTTGCAATTTAAAACTTTTGCTCAAATCTTATGATTTAAGTTGTCTTTCAAATCTTGCGTTTTAACATATAACTGGAGGTTTAAGTTTTCGTTTGAGATTAAGATTTGAGACTACAAAAGCACAAGGCTTTGAGGACTGTAAACAAGACAAGTAAAACACATAATCAACTAATCACTTAAAACAACAACACAACACAACACTTCCTTTTAGGAATACGGAAGTGTCGGTCACTTTCATAGATAACAGTCGTTAGCTCGTTATGTAATTTTTGGAAACTTACATAGGTAGTTAGACCAAGGCCCATGGATAAGCCCATCAAGCCAAGGCTCATCTACCCCTTGTAAGTATATAAACACCTCTCCATGCCTTGGAGAGGTAGTTGGTTGGTTGGTTGTATTTTTCACTTAATGCATTTTATGTTCTTTACTTTCTCTCACTAGAAAATACATCCTTCCTTCTCACTTTCTCTCTCTAGTTCTTGCTTGTATTTCAAAGATTACTCATATTCTTCAATTGGTATCAAGAGCCATGGAGTGGTGTGTTTAGTTATTGTGTTTTTCTTTTGGTTCGTGTGTTTTTACTCGCAAAAATCGTCCTTTACTTTATATTTTTCTTTGTTTTCGAAGCAATAGTGTACACTAAAGGATCATTTACTTTGGTAAATATGATCTAGTATATTTATGATATAGGTGTTCAAGCTTATAATCAAGAAAAGTATCATTTTTGTTACTTTTGTGTTCGAAAACCTTTACAAAGAACAAAATCTTGATTTTAAATTTTTCGGCTTAAAAACCTTAAAGTTTTTATTTTTCTTGTTCCTATAGGGTTAGTAACACTAGTTGTACAAGAATTTTTGCAAAAAAGTGTCTTTTTGTGTTTTTGAGTTTTTGAGTTTCGTCTCTGTTGGTATCGAACAACCTCTATCGAACAACCTGTACCGAACAACTTGTGTCGAACAACCTGTGTCGAACAACCTGTGTCGAACAACCTGTATCGAACAACCTGTACCGAACAACTTGTGTCGAACAACCCAAGTTAGTTAGTATCGAACAACTCAAGTTAGTTAGTACCGAACAACTAGTTTCCAGGTTGTACCGAACAACTAGTTTCCAGGTTGTACCGAACAACTAGTTTCCAGTTTGTACCGAACAACTCAAAGCCAACTAGTATCGAACAACTCAATTTTCAATTTTTCAAAATTATACGATTTATTTCTTTGACATGTAAAATCCCGTGATACATTAATTTGTTTTTTCTCGGTTTTGTCAAGAATTGTAAAATCCCGTGTAGTTTCATAAATTAAAACACTTAAAAGACAACTTAATCAAACACAATTTCTTTCTACCACCATTTGATCAAAAAGTAATCTTTTAACATCAAAAGTTATCAATGACGACTCTTGCTGATAAGTCACTTCTCTCGGGTGGTGACAATAAACCACCGATGCTTAAAAAACATTTGTATGATTTATGGAAAAGCAGAATGGAACTCTATATGATGAATAGGCCTCATGGTCGAATGATTCTTACTTCTGTTGAAAATGGTCCACTTGTTTGGCCAACAATTACAGTAGATGGTGCAACCAGACCAAAGGAATATACTGAATTAACTGCAGCATAAACCATTCAAGTTGATTATGACATCAAAGCAATAAATATCATTCTCCAAGGCATTTTACCTGAAATTTATGCTCTTGTCAGTCAACATCGTGTAGCCAAGGATATTTGGGAGAAAATCTAACTGCTCATGCAAGGAACGTCGTTAACAAAGCAAGAACGAGAGTGTAAGTTGTATGATGAATTTGATAAGTTTACATACAAGACAAGAGAGTCGTTACACTAGTACTACTTGAGATTCACTCTGCTACTCAATGATATGAACATTTACAAGATGCAACTTGAGCAATTTCAAGTCAATACCAAGTTTCTGAATACTCTTCCTGCTGAATGGAGCAAATTCGATACTGATGTTAAATTGGTCAAAGACTTGCATACTACCAATGTTGATCAGATTCATGCTCACTTGGAACAACATGAACGACATGCAAATGAAGTTCGTCTGATGCATGAACGCAACTCCGATCCTCTAGCTTTAGTTGCATCTCACCAAATGACACAATTTCCTTATCAATCTCATCAGCACTCTTACAAGAATTCTCAACATCAACAACAAGTTTCACCATATCAATCTTCACAGTATGAAGCACCTCTTGAATCTCAACAACACTCTGTCAATCAATCATCAACACCACTTTCAATAACTTATCCTTCCAACAATTATCAATCATCTGTTCACCACAACATTTATTCTCCATTATCATCCATCCCTCAATTAGAATATGCTCCCCCAGTTAACCAACAACCTGAATTTTCCTAATCAGACTCGGGACTAATTGTTCCAGTATTCTAGAGAGGTGATGATCCCATTGATGCTATCAATCACGTGATGTCATTCTTGACTTCTGTTGTCACTTCTCCTTATCCTACTATCAATAACCAGCTGAGGAATTCATCAAACCCTAGGCAACAAGCTAACATTAATGATGGGAGAGTGACCTTATAACCAATTCAGGAGAGACAAACTTATTTTGCTGCGAGTACTACAAGGACCTACACTCCAGGAGCAAGTAGAAGCAATTATGGGAAACAAAGGACTGTTATTTGTTACAACTGCAAAGGGGAAGGACACATGTCTAAACAGTGCACTAAACCTAAGAGGAAACAGGATGATTCGTGGTTTAAGGAGAAAGTGTTGCTGGTACAAGCTCAAGCACATGGTCAAATTCTAAATGAGGAGGAACTAGCATTTTTGGCAGATCCAGATATTCCTGAAGGTCAAGCCACACAGACTGTCATTACTCACAATGCTGCTTATCAAGCTGATGATTTGGATGCATATGACTCTGATTGTGATGAACTCAACACTGCCAAAGTTGCTCTCATGGCGAATTTATCTCATTATGGTTCAGATGCTCTCGCTGAGGTACACAATCATGATAATGTGAATAACAATATGATTAATCAAGCTGTGCAGGCGATGCAGTCTTTTGAACAGTCGAATGTTGTGAACCATTCAGAGACTGAAATAACCAGTGATAGCAATATCATTCCTTATTCTCAGTATGTGATTGAATCACAACAGGCAGTTGTTTAGAATTCTAACTCTTCTGCACAACAAGATGCACTGATATTATCTGTGATTGAACAACTAAAAACCCAAGTAGTTAATTGTACCAAGATAAATCTGGACAATAAAAGTATCAATGATACTTTAACTGCTGAGCTTGAAAGATATAAGGAACAAGTTAAAGTTTTGAAAGAAGGACAAAATTTTGATTTAAGGAGTAATAATAACGTTTCAAATTCATGTGCACAGTCTGTAGAGATTGATCGTCTTAAACAAACTCTTTTTGAACAATTAAAAGAAAAGGAATCTTTAATGCAAACAGTTATTCTTCTCAAAAATGATTTTAAGAAAGAAGAATCTAGGAACATAGATAAAGAGATTGCCTTTGAAAAGAGAATCAAACAGTTAGATAATATTGTTTATAAAAGAGATCAATCTGCACAAACTGTTTACATGTTGACGAAACCTCAGTTTTTCTATGATCATACCACCAAACAAGCTCTAGGTTTTCAAAATTCTTTCTATCTGAAGAAAGCTCAACAGTTGGAACCAAATCTTTATGATGGTAATGTAATCAAGAATATGAGTGCAATTGTGATTCCTAACTCCGAAGAGATCCTAATGCTTGCTGAAGAGAGTCGTTCAAAAATGCTTTTAAAATAAAAAGATCCTATGATGTTAGAAAAGAAAGTTAATACTACACCAGTCAATTATGCTGTCCTTAATCAACTTTCTCAAGATTTTGAAAAATAATTTGTTCCACAAACTGAATTATCTGCTGAACAAGCCTTTTGGTCTTAGAATTCTGTGAATTCTCCAGAACCCGCTCTTTCTAGTAGACCCACCAAAAGAACTTCCTAAAGTCAGCATGGTTAATACGAGTTTGAAGAAACTTAAATACTATATTGCTGGTTTTGACGTGGTTGTTAAAGAAAGAACCACACCCATAGCTATCACTAAGGGCTCGTGGGGGTTCGAACATATAAAAGCTTGTCTTAGGGATGAAATAATTCCATTTGTAAAGGCTCTGAAGGGCTTATTTAATACATTCGATCAATATTTTATTGATGAACTTTTTGATGTCCAAAATGTCTTTCTTCAAATGGAATAGGTTGTGGAACAACATCGTTTAGAGTCTAAAACATTTGAAGTGAAAATGAATCAAGTTTTGAACAAAATGAACGACTCTTGGAACAAGTCATTAACAAAGATATTGTGAACATAATTATGAATTCTTTTGTGGATATTGCTTCTGTGAATATGCATGAATGTGAAAAGTGTCTCAAACTTGAGACTGAGCTTCTCAACAAAAAGGATTTCATTGAAAAAAAGATTTACGATAAATTGTTCAAAAGTTTTACCACTATTGAAAAACATTGCATCTCTTTAGAAGTTGATTCTCAAATTAATCAGGAAATTTTTCAAAGGGATAATTATGTTTCAAATCAATTGTTTGAATTAAATGAATTGAAAGCTCAGTCCCAAGATAAAGACACTGTCATAAAGAAGTTGAAAGAGAGAATTAAATCTCTAAGTGGAAAAATAAATGAGGATTAGATTAAAAAGGACTTAGAAGAGATTGAAACTATAAATATTGAATTGGATCATAGGGTGTCAAAGCTTATTGCTAAGAATGAGCATTTGAAACAAACCTATAAGCAACTTTATGACTCGATTAAACCAGCATGTATTCGATTAAAAGAACAATGTGATGATTTAATTAATCAAGTCAATCTAAAGTCTATGAAAATTTCTGATTTAAATGCTAGTCTTCAGGAAAAAGTTTTGGTAATTACAGCTCTCAAGGATGATTTAAGAAAACTTAAAGGAAAAGCTCTAGTTGATAATGATATTACAAAACACCCTAGTGATCTAGAAATGCTAAAGATTGATGTGGAACCAACAACCCCTAAATTGTTAAATAAAATGACATCTCACTATGCCTATATTAAGCATTCGTATTCGCCAAGAAAAACAAATTGTTATTTAGTGTATCGTCTAAATCTTTCTTAGCTAAGAATCAAATCTCTTTGTGTAATTTGATCTTGTGTAATTTGTGTGTTTAGGAGTGTGTGTAAATCCGACTTGTGTAGATCTTAGTGGGTGTTATAGTGTTTGTGGAGTGGTAGATGTTATGCTTAAGATTAGGACGACTCGACATTTAGCTTAGTGTCAGAAAATAACGTAAGCGACGTGTAAACGGTTTTCTCCGCCTGAAGGGAGTTTGTTGACATAGTGAAATCTCGAGTAGGATACTCGGGGAGTGGAGTAGGGCGAAGAAGAGCTTCGTAGCCGAACCACTACAAATCTTGGTGTCTTGGTTTGATTTTTCTTTCTCTCATCTCTTTATATATTGTTATGATTGTTATTTAGTATTAGTTTAGATATTTACATTGTTGATTCATATTGTTGATTGGTAGAACATACAACTCGAATTTAAGTATTTTGAAAGAAAACTTTTAAAACGTAAAACAAACCTGTAACTTTTCAACCACCCTTCTAGTTTTCACAATTGGTAAAAGAAGTCAAGGTCACTCAAGATTTTTAAAATATACTGTATTTTAAAGCTTGGATCGATCTATGGATTTCGACAAATATCTAGAAGGGCAATCCATGCAAAGACCACCACTTTTTGAAAGTGACAGTTTTATTTATTAGAAAAATAAATTCGAGGCATATGTTAAATCAAAAGATCTTGATCTCTGGCATATTAATACTAATGGTATTTTCAACCTATTCAACAAAATCCAGAAACTAAATTAGATGAGGTTATCCGTTTTAAAAAACAAAGTGACGATCTTAAAAAGAAGCTTGCGAAAAATAATAAAGCTAAAATAGTTATTTACAATGCTTCGCCAAGAAAAGAATATGAAAGATTTTTTATGTGTAATACGGCAAAAGAAATTTGGAAAACTTTGTTAATCACCCCTCAAGGTAATAACCAAGTCAAAGATAACAAGATCGACCTATTGGTACAACAATATGAATAATTCGTCATTTCTAATGATGAATCTATAGATAGTGCTTTTGCTAGATTTAATACTATCATTACTAGTCTAAAAGCTCTTGATGAAGGTTATTCTAGCAAGAACTATGTTAGGAAGTTTCTTAGGGCTCTACATCCTAAATGGAGAGCAAAGGTCACGGCGATTGAAGAGTCAAAAGACTTAACATCACTATCACTTGATGAACTCATCGGGAATCTCAAAGTTCACAAGATGATCATCAAGAAAGATTCTGAAATAGTCAAATCTAAAGGAGAAAGAAAATCTCTTGCTTTAAAGGCTAAGAAAGAATCTAGTGATAAGGAGTGTTTGACTTCCGGAAGTGAAGATGAAGAATACGCCATGGCGGTTAGAGACTTCAAGAAGTTCTTTAAGAGAAGAGGTAGATTCGTGAGACAACCTCGGAACGACAAAAAGACGTTCCAAAGAAGCCGTGATGACAAGAACGGTAAAGGTGATAGAAAATGTTTTAGATGTGGCGATCCAAATCATCTTATTGGAGAATGCCCAAAACCACCGAAAGATAAGAACCAAAGAGCTTTCGTCGGAGGTTCTTGGAGTGATAGCGGTGAAAAAGTTGATGAGAAGGTCAAAGACGAGACGTGTCTCGTAGCTCAAGCATCAAATGAGGTATGTTCTGAATCCTCTTACTTTAGTGATTAAAACTCATCAATATATGATTTGGTTTTAGATAATGAATATGATAAACTGTGAAAAATGAGTTTAAAGATAATCACTAAAAACAAAAGATTAAAAGCCACTAGAAATAGTTTATAAAAAGAACTTAGTATTCTAAAAGAAAAAGTGTCTACATTCGAGAAAAACAAAGGAGTTGATCTTGAATGTGTAAAGTGTCATATGCTTAAATGTGAAAATGAAAAACTCAAAAAGGAAGCCATTAGATTAACTAAATTTGAAAAGAGTACACATTTTCTAAATGAAATGTTAAGTAATCAAAAACCCTTTGGAGAAAAATTGGTTTTAGGGTTTAATTCATTTGAAGCATCATCTAGTGGAACTAAGGAAATACAATTTGTAAAAGCCCAGAAAAAGGCGTCTTCTGATGGAGGTCCCATAAATATAGGCAGCCCCCAAAGAAATTATGGGACCGTCAGTCATTACATCTGGATCTGAGAAAAGTGTGTCTTTTCAAAAATCTATTTTGATTCCGAGACCAAAACACATAATAGTAAACAACGTCAAAGTTCCCGTTGCTAGTGATAATAAAGTTAAATAATTTTATAAGCCATGCCAAAACCCGGAGTCGAATTTTCAAAACCTAATCTTAGATTAAAAACTCCACCACCTAGAAGAGTCAATAATAATTATCCTCGTCCTAAGACACCGCAACCAAAAAGGAACGTTGGTCGACAAAATCAATCTCATGGATTTCCCGTAACTTAGAACAATTTCCAACGTCAAAGTTACATGCCATGGGAAATGTGTCTTCCATTTCCACATCCCAACCAATTGCATCAAATGCAAGGGATGTTTAGCACTAACAACTTTGGACCCATGAGATATTAGGGACCAAATATTTGAGTTATTGTCTTATATAAATTAATATGCCTTGGAGTCGACTTGGAACCCGATGAGTAGATAAAAGATAGTGGATGCTCTAAACACATGACGGGTAACCGAAAGCTCTTCTCAAGCTACAAGGCATACAACAGAGGTAATGTTATTTTTTGGTAGCAATCTTCGCGGTAACATCATTGGCAAATGTACGATTTTGAATGACTCTCTCAAAATAGATAACGTAGAACATGTAGATAACTTAAGATTTAACTTGCTAAGTGTAGGACAAATATGTGATAATAAGTGTAGGGTAACTTTCTCTAAACATGATAGTGAAATCACTAAGGAGGGTAAGGTCATAGGTAGAGGTATTAGGAAGAAAGGATTATATGTGATGAAATTAGGAAATAGGCCAAAAGACCAAATCTGTCTAGCAACGATTGATGAAAACTCCATGTTGTGGCATAGGAAATTAGGTCACACAAATATGTGTCTCATTCAATCGTTAGCATCTAAGGAATTAGTTATAAACCTACCTAAGTTTAAGTTTGATCAACACTTCTATGATGCTTGCATTCGTTACTAATGTTAAATTGGTCAAAGACTTGCATACTACCAATGTTGATCAGATTTATGCTCACTTGGAACAACATGAACAAACTTGCAAATGAATTTGTCTGATGATGAACGCAAACTCTAACCTCTAGCATTTCAGTTGCATCCTCACCAAATTGATATAGTTTCTTATCAAAAATCTCTCTGCACTCTTACAAGGAATTCTCAACTGCAACAACATGTTTCACCATATCAATCTTAACATTTGGCGCAACCTATGGATCTCAACAATACTCTGTTCAATCATCATCATACACCACTTACATAACTTTTTAATAACTTATCCTTCCAACAATTATCAATCATCTGTTCACCACAACGTTTATTCTCCATCATCATCCATCCCTCAATTAGAATATGCTCCCCTAGTTAACCAACAACCTAAATTTTCCCAACCAGACTCGGGACTAATTGTTCTAGTGTTCAAGAGAGGTGATGATCCCATTGATGATATCAATCACGTGATGTCATTCTTGACTACTGTTGTCACTTCTCGCTATCCTACTACCAATAACCAGTTGAGGAATTCATCAAACCATAGGCAACAAGCTACCATTAATGATGGGAGAGTGACCTTACAACCAATTCAGGAGAGACAAACTTCTTTTGTTGTGGGTACTACAAGGACCTACACTCTAGGAGCAAGTAGAAGCAATTCTGGGAAACAAAGGACTGTTATTTGTTACAACTGCAAAGGGGAAGGACACATGTCCAAACTGTGCACTAAACCAAAGAGAAAACGGGATGATTCGTGGTTTAAGGATAAAGTGTTGCTAGTACAAGCTCAACCAAATGGTAAAATTCTACATGAGGATGAACTAGCATTTTTGGCAAATCTAGGAATTGCAGAAGGTCAAGCCACATAGACTGTCATTACTCACAATGCTGCTTATCAAGCTAATAATTTAGATGCATATGACTCTGATTGTGATGAACTCAACACTGCCAAAGTTGCTCCTATGGCAAATTTATCTCATTATGGTTCAGATGCTCTCGCTGAGTTACACAATCATGATAATGTGAATAACAATATGATTAATCAAGCTGTGCAGGCGATGCAGTCTTTTAAACAGTCGAATGTTGTGAACCATTCAGAGACTGAAATAACCAGTGATAGCAATATCATTCCTTATTCTCAGTATGTGATTGAATCATAACAGGCAGCTATTCAGAATTCCAACTCTTATGCACAACAAGATGCACTGATATTATCTGTGATTGAACAATTGAAAACCCAAGTAGTTAATTGTACCAAGATAAATCTAGACAATAAAAGTGTCAATGATACTTTAACTGCTGAGCTTGAAAGATATAAGGAACAAATTAAAGTTTTAAAAGAAGGATAAAATGTTGATTTAAGGAGTAATGATAACGATTCAGATTCATATGCACAGTCTGTAGAGATTGATCGTCTTAAACAAACTATTTCTGAACATTTAAAAGAAAAGGAATCTTTAATGCAAACAGTTATTCTTCTTAAAAATAATTTTAAGAAAGATGAATCTAGGAACATAGATAGAGGGATTGCCTTAGAAAAAAGAATCAAACAGTTAGATAATATTGTTTTTAAAAGAGATCAATCTGCACAAATTGTTCACATGTTGACGAAACCTCAGTTTTTCTATGATCATACCACCAAACAAGCTCTAGGCTTTCAAAATCCTTTCTATCTGAAGAAAGCTCAGCAATTGGAACCAAAGCTTTATGATGGTAATGTAATCAAGAATATGAGTGCAATTGTGATTCTTGACTCCAAAGAGACCCTAATGCTTGCTGAAGAGAGTCTTTCAAAAATGCCTTTAAAACAAAAAGATCCTATGATGTTAGAAAAGAAAGTTAATACTACACCAGTCAATTATGTTGTCCTTAATCAACTTTCTCAAGATTTTGAAAAATGATTTGTTTCACAAATTGAATTATCTGCTGAACAAGCCTTTTGGTCTCAGAATTCTGTGAATTTTCCAGAACCCACTCTTTCTAGTAGACCCACCAAAGTTGAGGTTCCAAAAGAACTTCCTAAAGTCAACATGGTTACTATGAGTTTGAAGAAACTTAAATACCATCTTGCTGATTTTGACGTGGTTGTCAAAGAAAGAACCACACCTACAGCTATCACTAAGGGCTCGTGGGGGTTCGAACATACAAAATCTTTTTTAGGGATGAAATAATTCCATTTGTAAAAGCTCTAAAGGACTTAATTAATACATTCAATCATTATTTAATTGATGAACTTTCTGAAGTCCAAAATGTCTTCCATCAAATGGAACAGGCTATGGAACAACATCGTTTACAGTCTAAAACATTTGAAGTGAAAATGAATCAAGTTTTGAACAAAAATGAATGACTCTTAGAACAGGTCATTAACAAAGATATTGTGAACATAATTATGAATTCTTCTGTGAATATGCATGAATGTGAAAAGTGTCTCAAACTTGAGACTGAGCTTCTCAACAAAAAGGATTTCGTTGAAAAAGAGATTTACGATAAATTGTTCAAAAGTTTTACCACTCTTGAAAAACATTGCATCTCTTTAGAAGTTGATTCTCAAATTAATCAAGAAATTTTTCAAAGGGATAATTCTGTTTCAAATCAAAATGCTCGAAGTTTTGATCAATTGTTTGAATTAAATGAATTGAAAGCTCAATCTCAAGAGAAAGACACGGTCATAAAGAAGTTGAAAGAGAGAATTAAATCTCTAAGTGGAAAAATGAATGAGGATAAGATTAAAAAGGACTTAGAATAGATTGAAACTATAAATATTGAATTGGATCATAGGGTGTCAAAGCTTATTGCTGAGAATGAGCATTTGAAACAGACCTATAAACAACTTTATGACTCGATTAAACCAACATGTATTCGATCAAAAGAACAATGTGATGATTTAGTTAATCAAGTCAATCTAAAGTCTGTGGAAATTTCTGATTTAAATGCTTGTCTTCAGGAAAAAGTTTTGGTAATTACAGCTCTCAATGATGATTTAAGAAAACTTAAAGGAAAATCTCTAGTTGATAATGATGTTACAAAACATCCTAGTGATCCAAAAATGCTTAAGATTGATGTGGAACCAATAACCCCTAAATTGTTAAATAATAAGACAGCTCACTCTGCCTATATAAAGCACATTCAGGAAGAAGCTACAGTTCTTAGGGATCTAGTTAAACATGTTAAATTAAAATATCCACTAGATCAATCCTTAGAATCTGCCTGTAGGTATGCTAAACGAATTCAGGAGTTGTTTACATACATTAGTAAAACCTGCCCTAGTATCAACAATGCTGATGGAAAATTAGTGGTTGTGACCCCAAAGAACAAGGACAAAAGAGTTAGATTCACTGAGCCCGTCACATCTTCAGGAAACACAAACACAAAAACCTCTTCCTCATCGAACTTAGTTTCTAACAAACCTATGTTGTCTTCTACAGGAGTAAAACCGTCTACTAGTGCTAGCGGATCACAGCCTTCAGGCAATACAAAGAAAGATAAGATTCAGCAAACACCAAGTAGTACTCAGAAGAATAAAGTAGAAGCCCACCCTAGGAAAGTTAAATCTAGTTTGAAAAATAAAGATTGTGTTGTTGAACCTAAAGGAACTGCTCATGTGCAGCATTCCAAGCTTAATGCGAATTCTGAACTTAAATGTGTTAAGTGTAATGGTTGCATGCTTTCTGATAATCATGATTTGTGTGTTCTTGATTTTATCAATAATGTGAATGCTCGTACTAAATCTAAATCTGTTAAGAAAAATTCAAAGAGAAAAGTTTGGAAACCAACAGGAAAGGTGTTTACAAATATTGGATATATCTAGAGACCTACTGGTCGGACCTTCACTATAGTAGGAAATGCGTGCCCTTTAACTAGGATTACCACAACTACTGAAGTACCCCTTAGGAAACCAACTGCTCTAGAAAATGAAACACCTAAGCCTGTTGTAACATTGGTTTACTCAAGGAAACCTAGGAAATCTAAAACTAATGTTCCTGTTAGCAAATCTAAGGTTCTTAAATCTGTATCTGCTAACAAAAAGGAACCCAATCAATCTTGGGGATCCATAGTTTCCGATGTTCCTTCTTCCTCTCTTGATGAATGCAGGTTGTCCAAATTTTTCTCTGGTATTTGGACTCCGGTTGCTCCAAGCACATGACCGGAGATCGCTCTCAGCTCACCAATTTCGTCAATAAGTTTTTGGGTACAGTCAAATTCGGAAATGATCACGTGGCAAAGATATTGGGATATGGTGATTATCATATTGGGAATGTTACAATATCAAGGGTTTACTACGTGGAAGGACTTGGACACAACTTATTCTCTGTTGGGAAATTTTGTGATTCGAACCTTAAAGTTTCTTTTCGTCAACACACCCGCTTCATTCGCAATTTAGAAGGTGTTGATCTATTGACTGGATCTCGAGGCAACAATTTGTATACTCTGTCTCTTGTAGATATGATGGCGTCCTCTCCTATATGTCTCTTGTCAAAGGCCTCAAAGACTAAGTCCTGGCTATGGCACTGACGTCTGTCTCATCTGAACTTTAGTGCAATCAACCATTTAGCTAGACATGGTCTTGTTCGAGGTCTCCCTAAGCTTAAGTTTGAAAAGGACCATCTGTGTTCTACATGTGCAATGGGCAAAAGCAAAAAGAAACCCTACAAACCTAAATCTAAAGACGCCAACCAAGAAAAACTCTATCTTTTGCACATGGATCCTTATGGACTAATGCGTGTCGCAAGTGTTAATGGAAAGAAGTACATCCTCATCATTGTCGATGATTACTCTCGATTTACATGGGTTAAGTGCTTAAGCTTAAAAGATAAAGCTCCAGATTTTATAATCAAGTTTCTCAAGATGATCCAACTGCGACTTAAAGTACCTATCCGACGAATCAAAACAGATAATGGATCCGAATTTGTTAATCAAACTTTACGTGAATATTATGAGAAGGTTGGAATCTCTCATGAAACATATGTTGCTCGCTCTCCATAGCAAAATGGTGTCGTTGAAAGACGTGATCGTACGCTAATTGAAGCTGCCCGCACAATGTTGATTTATGCAAAAGCTTTGTTATTCTTATGGGCAGAAGCAGTTGCTACCGCATGTTACACCCAAAATCGTTCCATCGTACGTCTTCGTCACAGCAAAACACCATATGAGCTTTTACATGACAAATTTCCTGACTTATCGTTCTTTTATGTATTTGGTGCACTCTGCTATCCAACAAATGATAGTGAGAACTTGGGTAAGTTACAACCGAAGGCTGATATTGGTATTTTCATTGGCTATGCACCCACAAAGAAAGCATTCCGAATTGACAACCGATCGTACCAGCACGGAATCATTGAGATCTAATTCATGTAGATTTTGATGAGCTGATTGCAATGGCTTCTGAACACAGTAGTTCAGGACCCGCATCCTCACTTCATGGATGGACTCCTGGCTAAACAATCAGTCAGGACTTATTCCAAACCCTCCTCTTCATCCCGTTTGTACCACCTCAAGAACTGATTGGGATATATTGTTTTAACCAATGTTTGATGAATTACTTACTCCTCCACCAAGTGTTGATCTCCCAGCCCCTGAAGTCATTGCTCTAATTGATGAAGAAGTTGCTCTAGTACATGCTGTATCAACCGGTTCACCTTCCTCAACAACAGTTGACCAAGATGCACCATCACCAAGTAACTCTCAAACAACACCCGAAACTCAACTCCAGTATTTCCTACGATTGTTGAGACAGAAATATGATATTGAAGATTGCACATATGTCATATGGGTAATGATCCGTACTTTGGTATCTTAATTCCAGAAGTTCCTTCTGATCAATCTTCATCAACGGATTCTATTCATACAATTGTGCATCCCGATCACCAAATTTCTGAACACAATAGTAAATGGACTAAGGATCACCCACTTGGATAACTATAAGCGGTTAAACTCGATTTATTAGACCAGTTTCCACAAGGATGCAGTTACATGAGCAAAGATTCTTTTCTTTTTACTACGATGCTTTCTCACTGCTTGTTGAACCACGAGTATATAAAGATGCTTTGACTCAATCCTGCTGGATCAAAGCAATGCAAGAAGAGCTCAATGAGTTCGAACATCTTGAAGTATGGGAGCTCATACCCCGACCATATAAAGTTATGGTTATTACTTTGAAGTGGATCTACAAAGTAAAGCTAGATGAACTGGGAGGTTATTCTATAAAGAATAAGACTCGCTTCTATAAGTGGCTTGGTTTGGAAAATATTGTAAACTGACTTAATATCGTTAGATTAAAGTTAAGTCTGTTTGTTATAGTTAGTACTGTTAGTATAGAAGAAGTTAGTCTGTAGAGCAGTAAGGCTGCAGCATTACTTAAGTTTGCCGTTATTAAAAGTTAATACTGTTGGGGTCAAGACATTTAAGTCTGTTTTAATATTTGGTAATGTTATCAACTTAGGTTCATTTAGAAGAGTAAGTATTATCTCTTAACGCGTTTAGGGTTCCTTGAGTTATAACACGGACATTGAATAGTAATGTAAAACACATCAGTTGATTGAGTATTCACAATCAAATAGTAATAGTAATAGCAATTTTAGTATTTGTTCTTGTGTTCGTCTTGGTATAAGTATTGATATTCCGCGTCAATATTTATATTCACAATCATTGTCTCTTATAGTATCTTTGGATTTATTCAAAGGACTATAAGTCATTCAAGGCTCATTCAATCTTGGTTTATACAGTACCTTCAAGTGGTTCAGAGCATTATAGGGAACTTTTGCACTAAGATGTGAACTTAGATCAATAACCTTTTATTCCACCAAATCCAAATAATCATGTCTCAAACCTGCAAACGATGAATTTTTCTCTTCAGGTGATGAGGAACTTTCTTCTTACTGATGATACATCTTTGGTGGATTCTGTACCAGCATCAACAAAGGGAGATGCTCCTCCTAAACCACCACAATAATCACACAAATTACACTTTCCAACATTAAACTTGCCCGCCCTCCAACAGAATGATTATGATACTTCTGTGGCGATGGAGATGGAACAGTAATCTTGAGATATATAGATAATAGGTCTGGAAGTGATTCAAAATGGGAGGAACTCAAAGAAGCTGATGTCACCAAAGGTAAGGATGGTGTATACAGGGTGCTTCTCCAGCACACAGGAAGACAGTTTGCTGTCGACGAAGAAAGGAAAGCTTAGAATACTAACTTAATGGCTGTTCCACAAGAATCATCTCAGACGTTTTCATGGCATGGTATGATGCCAAAGAGTATCTGGGCAGCCATCAAGGACACGGTTTTTGGTGGTACAATGCGAACTCGAAGAAAATGCAAAAAAGATGTTTTGAAACTACAGTTTGAGGCATTTACTATATCGTTCTATGGAAAGCTTAGAGAAAGGGTTATGATAGGTTCCCAAAAACTCCTATCCAGTTGGGATACCACTTGGTGCTGTGTGGTCAGATGAGACGCAAATCACAAGTTTTGAAGGTCCCCTTCCTCCATGCATTGGGTATTCTAAGCCAATGACAATGAGTGAACACGTAAGATGATATGACACACTGTCAATTGATATTTATACATAATCTGATGTGTCTTTCGAACAAGACATCCAAAAAGTCATCATCTTCTTCCTTCATCTGATAACTGTGGCTTTTCTATCACAAGCGAAGCCTCTTCCAGTAAGCATAAGCCAAGCCAACTCCAAGAAGTTATTGTTCTTATCCACTTCCTCTTCCAAAGAAACTAACAACTGCTACTCCTGGTCTGCTGATGAAGGATCCATTCTTTTTAGCACAAATGCTGATTGTTGTGATTTGATAAAAACCCCATGAAGACCTAGTTCAAATTGATTGTTCTGGATGCTGGAAGAAATGGTGTATAAATTGGCGGATTGCTATGACTCCATAAAGATTAAAGAAGTTTACAAAGGAAAGATAGACCAGAGGCCAAGAGTGGATGGAGAAATATGATGTGGCATTGGATAAGGAAACAAGTCGAATTTTTCAATTGCCACAATACTGGGCATTTTGCACAGGGAGTGCCAAGTTTAAGGTTCAAATGAAACTGGTAGCAGGCATGGGAATGCAGAGTAAAGGTCGGATATCAAGCCAGTGCGAACTTGAAAAGGATGGCCCTGATGACCATTGATGAAGGTCGATCAATTGGGTAGAGGGACTGTCAGATGAGGAAACTCCATCATGCTCTAATTGTTTCAACTGTGATTAGAGGTATCATGTGCTACCTAAAATTGTGTGTAGTTCATATAATGCACCTTCAAGCTAAGTATGATGAACATGCAATCTGAATTTGGTGACAGGAAGCTGCCTTAATGCATAAGGATTGCTGTTAAGAAATTAGAATCTCAACTTTGAGCCGTCCAAAACAGCAATCTTCCTTAACAGAAAAATTATATTTTCAAGCTAATCAAATTTTTGAAAAAGATGAAAAGCTGAAAAAGTATAGAAGAATAGGAATGAAAGGTGTCAAGGACAAAGATGCTTTACAAAAATTGTTGATTCTTGGTTGCATCTTCTAAAAATCTTAGGAAGCTAATGATTGTGGGTGAGTCTTCAACTGTTAAGATAGGTTTAGGACTTATGGCATACAATCAAATGCTGAGGTCCTAGAAATGAGGAATAGATAAGTAGATGTTAATTTTTGCTCTTAGGGAAACAAATGCAGGATATTTATGACATCCCACTATAACAGCAGATTTAAAACAGGTAAGAGTATAAAGGTGTCCCCATCCTTTTAGTGGTGATTTTTACCTAGGGGAACAGGAGGACTTTAGTTGATTATCTGTGATGAGTTGGTAAATATGAGACTCAAACCTCAATCTACTATGTTATACTGTGTATGTTGCAGTTCCACTGTTTACTCAACCGTCCATCCAATGACAGTGATGGGAGCTAGGAGCTGTATCTGAACATTCAGTCAATGTTGACCCTATCCATGAACCCTATCCATATTACCTTCTATTGTGCAGGTTTCCTTTTGCGCTCACCTGAAGATTCAATTGTGCCTAAACCCAAACAGACAGTGGTCCCGAGTTTGTTCACAGCATGTATAAAAACTCCTAGCTAAACCTATTAGCGTAACCAAGTGGACTACTCTCACCTATTCCTCTTCAAATAACAGACAGATTGGAAATCAAGCGGAATGGAAAGGGAATTAAGGAAAAACTTAGGTGCTCAGGATATACTTTTGAAAGAAAAACATGTTTTGTGTGTGGAAGTCTCTAGTCACTTGTTAAGGATTGTGACTATTAATGAGTACAAAGATGGCAAGGGAAGCTGCTTTTTAAGAGCATAAGGGTGGTTCATGTGATGTTCGGAAAAGCCACACCGGCTTGGACTAACACTAAAAGGGTGAATAAAGCAATCAGTTCATCTCCAGACCTGTACAACTAAATAACATTCGATCCAACACCTTAGTACTGGCTAGCAAAATATTAAAACTGGTTGGGTAACTGTTAATAATGGTTGGAAAATGATTTGTATTATATAGTTCAGCTGGACTCAAAATTAAGTTGGTAGGTGTTCTAGATTTAATACTTGGCAAAGCAAATGTTAATTACTGGTATGTGCATGTTAATACTGTAGAGTAAATAGACCAGTATCAAACAAGACTTCAACTAAACAGCCCTAAACTTTCTAGGTGAATCTTAAAAGTCCAAGAAATGTTTTCAAACAAGTTCACTGGTATATAGACCCTTTTCAAGGAATACAGCAACAAGTCAAATAAATTGCTTTTTGTTGTTAAGGGCAAAATGGGCACTGCTGTTAAGACTCAGATGGTTGTGTTTGGAGGAAAAGTAATACCACCTCTCCCTATTACCAATTTGTGGACCCAACCCTGATTCAATGTTACTGTTCTAGAGGTCAAATGGAGACCCAAGCCTATGAAGGGCTTGGGTCCCAAAGGAGAACTAATATCTTTTTGATTGTTGTAAGGATATCCACTGAAGCATTATTGGAGCATAGAGGTATTTTGTGTTAGTGGGATGTTGCTGCGGTCACGATTGACTTGGTAACAGCGGCTCTTGAAGATTATTAAAGAACTATCCCAGAAAGTGGGTTGCGGGATCTGTTTACTTGTTGGAGGAAGTAAAGTTTCATTGTTCGTGGGCAAAGGTTACAATTAGATTAGGGCATATTTAGTTTTTGATGATGTGGCTTTTTGTGAAGAACTTGGACATTTTTAACTATGTTCTCCATATCTCAGATATGTGATAAAAGCTAAATGTACTTTTATGACAAAAGAGTGTTTTGTGGCTTTCCTTGAGCTTCAAGATGCATGATGTAAATCAGGTCCTTCTTAAAGTTCTAGGCAAACAATCATGTATACTTTTGATATGAAAAATGTTGATTCTTCAAAAGGATACACTTGTTTATTAGCAAAAGCCTCATCTAATGAAGCTAAATTGTGGCACAGGAGGTTAGCGTCCTTAATTTCACAAAATTAATTACACTTGTGAAGGGAAATTAGTTAGAGGGTTACCTTCCAAGTGTTTCAAAAAAGACCAACACTTGTGTTGCTTGTCAGATGGAAAGCAACACAAGGCTTCTGTATAGGCCAAGATTGACAGATATGTGGACCCAACCATTACACACCTTGCCTATGGATTATTAGACTACTCTGCTGAGGAGTTCAAACATGCAGTTACTGTTAGTGAGTATGATGATGTACAACGGTTTTGTTGGGTATTCTTTCTAGACAAAAAGGATGAGATTTGACTCTCTTACAGACTTTTAATAAGACAGATAGAAAACCAACTTAATCAAACAGTAAAAATCATTAGATCAGATAATAGGATAGAATTTAAAAACAGGGTTATGCTTGAGTTCTGTGGGGAAAAGGGCATAAAACAGGAGTTTAGTAATGCAAGGACTCCTCAGCAAAATGGGGTTGCTGAGAGAATGATGGACCCATATAGAGGTGTAGGACTAATATTATTGGACTATGGTTTCAACTTCATGAATACCCATTATCATCATTGAATAATCAAAGCACCATTTGCTAATCAAGAATCCTGTCTATCACGCAAAGACGAAGCCCATTGAGATACGGCATCACTTTCAATTAGGGTGATTGCTATGAGAAGAAGTGATACAAGTAGCAGAAAATCTCACACGGACTTAAATGTAGCAGATAGAATCTGCGTTAACCAAGCATTTGATGGTCCAAGGTTATTTTTTGGTGTGTTAAACATTGGGATGGTAACACCATAAGCTACAATAAGGGAGGAAAAAGTGTAAAATTTTACTGTAAAATTGTAAATCTAGACTTAACTATGGTAGTTTAGCAATAATTCCTGGTAGTATAAGTTAGAATTAATCCTGGTAGTATAAGTTAGAATTAATTCTGGTAGTATAATTTAGGATTAATTCGGGTAATATAGCGATTTAATACTGGTAGCTTAGTATTAAGTCTGCTAGTGTAAAAGTTAAAACTGGTAAACAACTAAACTGGTAGTTTAAGTATTAATGTCTGGTAGTTATCTTAGGTGAATTCTGCTATTATAGTTAGATTAGATTGACCTTTCTTGTATAGGACTAACACTGTGCGGTATATTGGAGTTGGAAAGGATGTTACTGGCTCAACTTGACATAAAAAGGAATGCCAGTAGGTCAATTGCTAACTGGATGCAGAATTGGTTGTAAGTAATGATGTTGTGGAGTCAAACTTTGCTATAAATATAATTAAAAACTGGTTGAAAATATGTTAGTCTAGTGTGAGTCATAATTAATATAGTTGACTATTTTAAGTCTGTTTGTAGTTGCAATTTGTTAGTCTGGTCGCTATAACTTAATAATGATTGAAATAAAATCAATTTATTTTATTCAAATATAACCGGTGAAGGTCTTTTAGCGCCTAAATGCTGATAGAGGACCTATTGTATGGATAAGTAATTTCTACTTTTATCATATCACTATTTACCCTATATCTTTTTCTTGTAACGATCCTTCTCAAAAGCAATCAGTTAAATTTACTCTCATTACCAGACAATCTTTCAAAACGTCCCAATCACCAGTTACTAATTTTTAAAGATTCAATTATTTTCACCAAATCTTTCCATGGCGCAAACTCAAGTATTGTGTAGCATAACAGTGGGTTTCTTAGTCAAAATTGCTGATGGAGAGTGCTGGTTCACAGAGATAGTGGATTTTCTCAAACGCTCAAATTGAGGTATGCTTCTCACTCACAAATCACCTATCTACGATTTCCTTTTGTCAAGCTGTTTTGGCGACTTGCAACTGCCAGAACCACTTGCAGATGGCAATTAGGACTCAAACAACATTAATGCAACTATAGATTCTATTGAATATTACAATCACTGAAGAGTCTGTTAGGAGGCAAAACTCCATTTAGCAGATGCCTTAAGGATTAACATGTTGCCAAAATGAAGAGATTTTATAGGTTACAAATATTGGGTATGTAAATGACAGAACTTTTACATTTGGAAAAGTCAGTTTACACCACCCAATGGAGTTTTTAATCTATACACATTCTTTCATTGTATTACAGCTCCAAAAGTGGTAGGATGGGCATCAGTTTGGAGCAACATTGCATCATTTGATCAGTCTTTCCTACTGGAAGAATTTAACTTTTTCAAAACTTATCTTTGATGAATGATCTCACATTTAAAAAGCAAATCGAAAGTTTTTTATGTACCTCGTTTTCTTCCAAATATTGTGAATATACAGACTGAAACAAAAAACCTTTTTTGTGTCTGTATATTAACTAAAAAGATTTTTGGAAATATGAAAAGGAAGTTTTCAAGGGATACATCTGACCATTGTTGCCTGCTACTGCTAACCATTGTTGCAAAAGGTCAAACCATCAACCAAGTGTTGCTCCTAGACACCCATCTCACCTATAACATCAACTCCTCCATCAACACAACCACCTCCACTAACACAAATTGTACAATCCACTCCAACACTAACTCAACCTGTACAATCTACAACACCACCCCCTAACATAAGTGTACAAACTAACATTCGACCACCTCCTATCCAATTGTACAACATACTCCACCATTCACATTTTCTCTCCACCATCACTACATTCCTAACACCAACCAATATCCACCTCTCCTCATAATATCCATCACCCTCCAATAAATGAAACAGAAGGTCCATCATTTGAACCTTCTTATCATATGTCTCCACCACCTTCACATGAACCTGAGATTCAAACATCTAGAACTAGTGAAGAAAGTGAGCAACTTAGAAACCTGCTAGATCTTGTATCTAGGATGGAATCAAGAGTAGAATCCTTAGAAAAGGAACTGAGTGACACTAAGCAGACTCTTGGAACAGCAGTCCTAAAGCTGATAAAGAAGGTCACGAAGCTAGAAAATAAGTTGAGGCAGAAGAGAAAAAGAGAGGAAACTGAGGATGAAGAGGATGCAGAGGGTCAGGATCAAGACATTCCTTCTCAAACAGATCAAGGAAATAAATTTGCTACTCCTGAAAAGAGCAAGGATTCAGGGGAGGCTCAAGCAGAACAAATAAGTCCTTCTACCTTAGAGGTGAAACAAAATCTTAAATAATTGTTGCTTCATGATAAGGTTTTAGAGGGATCACAAGCCCTCTTGTTAGCCCCACCCAAAAAGATTTACGAAGGAAACCCAAATCTACAGCAACTCCTACCAAGGTCTTTAGATTTTGAAGAACCTGCTGAAAGACCAGTTAATACTGGTAGTACACCTTCAGCTCAAGTTAATACTGGTAGTACACCTTCAGCCTGACTTAATCTGGAGAGACCTCAAGAATAGATCTAAAGGAGGAGAAGGGAAAGATTCACAATGATGAAGAAGACACTTCAAGCCGAAGTTAAGCATCAAAGAATCTAAAGAGCTTCAAGACGCTAGCAGATTTAGAGCAGCTCAAAAGATTGCAAGCTACACTGGATGTGATAGCATAAAGACAATTCATCTTGACTGCTGCTTTCTGGCTAGAGATTGGTAGAGCAAGAGGGAAGAAGCTGTAAAAGAGCACTGAACTGAATTTGACTACATTCAAGCAAGACTAAATGCAGATCAGATTCTTGCAGAAAAGATTCAACAAGAAGAAAGGGAGCAATATTCTATTGAGGATAGAGCAAAGTTTCTACATGACATAATTGCTGCCAAGAAGTTTCTGCAGAACAAAAGATTGTGCTATCAGAACAAGCCACCAACAATATCTCAGCTTAGAAATCAGATGATCACTTATCTGAAACATGTTGCAAATAAGAAGCATGCTGAGTTAAAGTCTAAATCTTTTGAGGAGATCCAAGTCTTGTATGAGAGATATAAGAAACAAGATCAAACTTTTGTGGCTATTGGATCTGAAGAAGATGAAAGAGCAGTCAAAAAGATGAATGAGCAAGCTGCTAATAAAGAGAAAGAACAGAAGGCTGAATCTGTCCATGAGGAAGTTAAAGAGGAAGAAGGAGCTAAGAAAAGAAAGTTAGGCACAAGAAGGAAGCTAAAAGCAAAAAGAAGAAAGTATACCTCTGGTCTCACAAGAGAAGATGATGACTTAAAGATGTGCTTACATATAGCTCCTGATGAAGATAAAGTGATTGATGTTGATATTCTTGATCATCAATATCCCATTGTTGAATGGAAGTCATTTTACCTCACAACTAAACCTCAATATGATCCAACCAAACCTTTGGAAGATGACTATCTGAATATGGTAACAAGGAGTAATGGAAATAAGAGATTCTTCCGCACCTTGATGGGAGTCCTATCAATCTTTGACAGAGAAGACTTGAAGGCTGTCTATGAACTTGTAATGAAAAAATATCAAGATGAAATTCCTGAAGGATTTGATACGATGCTTTGGGGAGATCTGATGATAATGTTTAATCAAGGGTAACATGCTGACTTTTGGATGAACGAAAGCTTAACTGGAAGATTATTAGCTGGAAAATTACCCATAGTTCCTCAGGGGTACAATTCTATCATGCAAGTAATGGACTAGTTCATTCATATGATTGTAGGGAAAACAGGAACCCTCTGACCAAGGAAGTCTTTCATTAAAGTTGGTTTTGAAGTTAGAAACTGTAGAAGTTCAGAATATGGACTTTGGAGCTGATCAAATTTGTTTAAAACAACTGCTGAAGTATTTGGAAGTTCTGATGTGATGACTTAGGCAATCTGATCATTGAAGAGGCAGAAAGAAGGGTTTGAGTGTTGGACTAACCACCACACAACCAAATGTGCTTGTTGGTTCACCATGTCTAACAGACATAAGAACTAACTAGTCCAAGAGCAAACGGCTGCTTGGTAAAGACCTCTCAAATCCGTTCATGGTTGACAATTTACCAAAAATTGTATGGTATTCAATGCACCATAGTATTCATAGAATTTACAACAGACGTACCAGACGAATCATTGAAACAATTCATGTAGATTTTGATGAGCTGACTGCAATGGCTTCTGAACACAGCAATTCAGGACCCGCACTTCATGAAATGACTCCTGCAACAATCAGTTCCAGACTCGGGCCAAACCCTCTTCCTTCAACACCATTTGTACCACCTCCGAGAAGTGATTAGGATCTTTTGTTTCAACCACTGTTTGATGAATTACTCACTCCTCCACCTAGTGTTGATTACCCAGCCCCTGAAGCCGTTGCTCCAATTCATGAAGTAGTAGCTCCAGTTCCTGATGTATCAACCAGTTTACCTTCTTCAACAAATGTTGACAAAGATGCACCATCACTAAGTAACTCTCAAAAAACACCTAAAACTCAACCTCTCGTCATTCCTAACGATGTTGAAGAAGACAATCATGATATTGAAGTTGCACATATGGGTAATGATTCGTACTTTGGTATCCCTATTCTAGAAGTTCATTCTGATCAATCTTCATCATCGGATATTATTCATACAATTGTGCATCTCGATCACCAAATTTCTGAACACAATAGCAAATAGACTAAGGATCACCCACTTGAAAATATAATCAGTGAATTCGCTCAACCAGTTTCCACAAGGCTATAATTACATGAGCAAGCTCTTTTTTGTTACTCTGATGCTTTCCTCACTGCTGTTGAACCCAAACATATAAAGATGCTTTGACTCAATCCTGCTAGATCAAAGCAATGAAAGAAGAACTTAATGAGTTTGAATGACTTGGAGTATGGGAGCTCGTACCCCGACCAGATAAAGTTATGGTTATTACTTTGAAGTGGATCTACAAAGTGAAGCTAGACGAACTGGGAGGTATTCTAAAGAACAAGGCTCGGTTAGTGGCTCGTGGTTACCGTCAAGAAGAGGGAATTAATTTTGAAGAGTCTTTTGCTCTAGTTGCAAGATTAGAGGCTATAAGGATTTTTCTCGCATTTGCCGCTCATATGAACATGGTCGTCTACCAAATGGATGTGAAGACTGTGTTTCTGAATGGTAATCTGCGGGAAGAGGTTTATGTTAGCCAGCCGAATGGGTTTGTAGATCCAGATAACCCCAATCACATGTACAAGCTAAATAAAGCTCTTTATGGGTTGAAACAAGCTCCACGCGCGTGGTATGACATGTTGTCTTCATTCTTATTATCCCAAGACTTCTCCAAAGGCTTAGTGGATCCTACTCTGTTCATCCGTAAGGAAGGCAAGGAATTACTTCTGGGACAAATATATGTCGATGATATTATCTTTGCTGCATCTACACCTGAACTTGGTGACCTATTTGCTAAAATTATGTGTTCAAAATTTAAGATGTCAATGATGGACAGAATCTCATTTTTCTTAGGATTATAGATTTCTCAAAGTCCTATAGGCATCTTTATTAACCAATCAAAATATGCCCTTGAATCTTTAAAGAAATACAGTTTTGACTCTTGTGACCCAGTGGATACTCCCATGGTGGAGAAATCTAAACTGGATGAGGATAAAGAAGGGGAAGCCGTTGATCCATCACACTATCGTGGTATGATTGGCACCCTCCTTTATCTTACAGCCAGTAGACCTGACCTACAATTTGCTATATGCATGTGTGCCCGGTATCAGGCTCGGCCTACCGAAAAGCACTTATATGCACTCAAAAGGATCTTTCGATATCTAAGAGGAACTATCAATCAAGGACTATGGTATCCGAAGGATTCTTCAATTGCTTTAACAGCATTTGCAGATGCGGATCATGCTGGTTGTCAAGATGCACGCCGTAGCACATCTGGTAGTATGCAGGTCTTGGGAGATAGCCTTGTTAGCTGGTCGTCTAAAAGGCAGAAAAGCGCTGCAATATCCAGTGCGAAAGCTGAATATATTGCTTTGTCCGGCTGTTGTGCTCAAGTCCTTTGGATAAGATCACAGCTTACCGACTATGGCTTCGGATTCAATAAAATTCCAATATACTTTGATAACAAAAGCGCTATTGCCTTATGCTGTAACAACGTTCAACATTCCAGATCAAAGCATATAGACATCAGATTTCACTTTATCAAGGAGCATGTTAAGAATGGGGTGATCGAACATTACTTTGTCAATATGGAGTATCAACTGGCGAATATCTTCACTAAAGCACTTAGCAGAGAAAGAATTGAATTTCTTATTAACAAGCTGGGAATGCAGAGTTTTACGCCAGAGACTCTGAAACAATTGGCAGATGAAGTTGATGAATAGTGGTGGTACCTATTCAAATATCCTGTATCATATGTGTTGGGATCTCAGATTTGATGATTACAAAATTACATATGCATAAATGAAGACGAATGAAACAACAAGGGATTAATATGACACTTTGGTATTCTATATATGGAAGAATTAAAAGCTGAAAGATTTCCATGAAGATAGGCATTGAAAAGTAAAGAATATCAAAGATAAAGGAAGTTTTTAATTAGTTTTAATTAGCTTCCTAATATAATTAATTAGCTTCCTTTGTAAGCCTTAATATCCCTCTATATAAAGGGTATTAGGGTGAATAGTTTTATTATCCATCATAGTTAGATCTCTCCAATGAGAGTCTAATAGTTAGCTTATTAGTAGTTAGTTATCTAGATAGCATAGTCGACTGATTAAAGTCGAATAGTGTATTAGTTAGTTTAGCCTCAAGGATCATTTGATCTTGGGGATATAGTTTATGAATAAAAACCTTGTTCATAACATTGATGTTATTTGTTATTCCGCTGTGCTTTATATCATTCAATGTTATTATATCCTAGATGGGCAAAACGATCTATGAAGCCTACAATTAGGTTTTAACAATTGGTATCAGAGCGGGTGGCTCTTGATATCTAGGATCTATACAAGGTTTTTGATGTCGTGTTTTTCAAGAAAAGAAGGGTCGAGAATCTGTTTTTGGTTGTCCAGTCAAAATTCGGTGTATTAGGGTTTTTCACCAAACCCTAATTCAATTAATCAAGTTTCAATAATGTTTGAAGAAACAAGGAGATCATGTTACTTGTTTAGGGGATGCGCATACAATATGGCAGGTTACAAACACACGATTAGATGTTTATGGTTTAAATGAGTAAAGTTACTGGTGATGTCACAAATGATGAACGAACATACAGCAGGTGTAAGTATTTATAACAGCAGAATTCGAACACAGATGTGATGATGTTCGGATTTAATGGGGTTAAAAGATTGTTGCTTATTTATTCGCAGATCATACATGGAGATATACGATCTCCAATTCGTTCCTAATTGCTGGCAACTGTATGAACTGGGTAAACCTTATTCTTTAGGGTTTTTATGATGATGGTTTCTAGAATGTTGTGTTCGTAGTTTTTAATGATGGAAGTCTTGGTAGTGTTTACCTGGTGATGATTGTGTTCGTGTTTATGAGAGAGATGGAAAAAGATATGCGTGTATGGAAGTTATACTGTTCGCACAAGGAATCCAAATGAAGTTTGTACTGCTCCGTGTCAAACGTATACAAGGGTTTTGGTTTTTGATCTAGGGTTGGCAATGATGTGAAGAATTAAGCTGACTTGTTGATATGGAGGATATGGTTTATTCAAAAAGAATTTGTCGTTGAGAATAAGAGGGAAAGAATTACGTGACTGATATGAGAATCCCTGATTGTTAGGGATTGCTGTTGAACGTGGTTAAGGTATGTATGGTACTGAAATGTTTATTGGTGATGCAGGCAGGTCTTGTGATAGGCTTGGTTCAAAATACTAGATGGGCTAACATACTAAAAAGATGGAAAGTTAGTATTGTCATTTTTTGTTAGTACTCTTTTCTTTATTTTAGTACTGCTAGAATTACGATGTTAGTACTGCTATGGTTTAACGTTAATTCTGCTTGCTCATCATTAATACTGCTCGTTACAAAGTTAAGTCTGCTAGGCTTATGGTTAATTCTGCTAGCTTTGTCCGATATTCCGAAAATTGGGAACAACACGGATGACGCGTTGGATCTCGAAAAGAGAGGAAATAGTGGCTCATTTTTGGGATTATTTTGAAGAAAATTGGTTATTGCTTATTTGATGTTGTAGTTGATTTTCACAGGTTTATGTTCTTATCATATCTTAAAAGGATTCCTGCACCTTTTAAAGATAACTTGTTTGTGCTTAATTGTTAGTGACAAAAGATTATGATGAATCTATCAAATGATGTAACGATCTACGCTGTATGATGCTTAAAAACTAACTACATTTGCTATCACTTTAAGGTAGTTACTGTTTGTTGTTGCTCATTTGTCTCATTTTTTTAATGATCAATGTAGGATTATTGATCCAAGAATGTCGATCCTGCTTATATTTTATTGTATTGGTATATCGTAGTTTGACGTCTTGTGATAGTGCAAGACCACCGACAACGTTTGAGAAATTCTACTTTTTAACATATTGTTATATACTCATATTCAACATCCAATAATTACAACTTGATCTAACTGAGTTCGAGAATCAAGAGGATGTTAGCATACATATCAGGGGAAGCTAAATGTTAAACATGTTTACCCATCTAACATGTACCCACTTAAGGGGAATGATCACAAGTTGCTGTATCTACAAAGACCCATATTTAAGTGATTACAAAAAGGGAAGAAGTACTAATATGGTTCTGCAGCTTATTTTAAAAGAGGTGAATATGTACTTAAAAAACTATTTCAAGGAGAAGTATTGAAGAATGTTTCATTCATGAAGATTTTTTTTTGTAATAACAAATAGGGGAAGATTTTAGGTAACGTCAGAATTGATGATTACAAAATAACATATTCCATAAATGAAATACGAATGAAACAACAAGGGCTTAATATGACACTTTGGTATTCTATATATGGAAGAATTAAAAGCTGGAAGATTTCCATGAAGATAGCATGTGAAAAAGTCAAAGAATACAAAGATAAAGGAAATATTTAATTAGTTTTAAATAGCTTCCAAATATACTTAATTAGCTTTTCCCTTTGTAAGCTTACTATCGCCTCTATATAAAGGGTATTAGGGTGAATAATTTTATTTATCCAACATAGTTAATCTCTCCAATGAGAGTCTAAGAAGTTTAAGCTTATTAGTATTAAGTGTCATCTAGAATAGCATAGTCGCAGACTGAAACAAATCGAATATTGTTTTAGTTAGTTTAGGAGGCCACAAGGATCATTTAATCTGAGGGATAATAGTTTATGACTAAAAAACCTGTTCATAACATTGAAGTTATTTGTTATTCTTTCCGGCTGTGCTTTATATCATTCAATGTTATTATATCCTAGATGGGCAAAACGATCTATGAAGCCTACAATTAGGTTTTAACAATATGTATATATCTTAAACCATAAAAAAACAAAAGAAAGATCTGTTTTACATTTTTTTCAAAAGTTTTTTTTTATAAAACAAATACATAAATAATAAAATTCATAAAACCAAAGAAAAACTAAAAAAATGAGGAAAAATAAAAAGGGTTAATATTGGCATGTCTTTAGAAAATACGATAACATTTACCGTCCTTAGAGAATGTCCATACAATAATGAAACGAGCAGTAAATTTAAGCTTAGCAGAAGTTCCAAATGTTTTCAAACATGCCAAATAGGCTTCTCATAATTTCAAATAGCAACCCTGATCCATCATACTTAAAGGCAAGTAATTCCAAAAAGACAACTTGACCTCTCTAACGGGAATTTAACTCTGGGCAATTTGTCCTAGTTAATGACCATGTCACAGGCTGTTGTTTTACAATTTTGTCCCAACTAACCCGTGCTTCCCGATATTCCCATAAGCGTACGTGTCCAGTGCACTTCTGTGTAAAATAAGAGAAAATCTTATTACAATTGATTTTGTTTATCATTAATAAAAACATTTAGCTTCATCATACAATGTTTTTTTTAAGACATTTGACTTTTCAAAAAACGACTACAGCTCTTTAAATAGAAAAGGGTCATATTTTTAGGGGAGAAAATGTCAAATAACTACTTTAGAAAATCGATTGATAAATGAATACAGGGTTTTAAAACAATAAGAGGATATCACTCTTTATGGAAAGGATAATTAAGTTTTAGCTTATGTTGCCTTAAATGTTAATTGGCTTGTGTCCATTAAGAAGAAAATGAGCATTATCCTTAGTTTTTATAGGTGTATTTAGTTAAAACCTAAAGGTAACTTAATGTGCCATTGGGTGCATTTTTATTAAGTCCTATACAATCTCATATCATAAAATGGAAAAGATCTCAAAGCTTAAGGGGTGAAAGTGTCAAGAACTAAATTAGTTTTTATAACACAAACAAATGTGCCCACCCCCACCTTTTTCATGATCAAAACACACACACTAACACCATTCTTACATATTCCTCCGCAAGAACCCTCACACAAGTCGACACCTCATCCTCAACTCGATCTCTAGACCATTTCGTGCCTAAGGTATGATTAAAATTGTGTTCCTTACACCCTTATGATATCACATCTTGAAGGAATTACATTTTCATAAGGCTTTAATTTCAAAAACCCTAAAATTCTAATTAGGGTTCTTCAAAATTAAAATTGAATAAAAATGCTAATTAGTTTAGGGGTTTTTTTCATTTGAGGGTGTTAAAGACTCGTGCAATTCAGTTTTTAATAAACATATCATATGTGTATGATTTGAAGTGATTCTATATGTCAAAAATATGTGTCTTTGAGTTTGAGTAAGGAAAGTTTGTGGGTTTAGTGTCTAAAACATATTAAATGTTTTATTGAATGAGTGTGTGCTTAAGTATTCATATATATGTTATGATGGTTAATGTTTGCTAATGATTTTCATGAAATAAGATGCTTGTTTGAATGATTTTTCTTGAATCTGTGATTGTAAGTTGCAAAAAAATGTTCTTGTGAATGCTATGAGGCTAAATGATTGAATTTTGAGGTGGGAAAACTCTTGAAAACTTGAATTAAAGTTCAAAATTTATAGACCTTCCCGAATTTGCAGTTTTAGTTGTCCTCAAATTCGCAGCTCACAGTTATGAACGCATTAGAAGTTTTATATACTGTCCGAATTTACAGATGTTAGTTATGCCCAAATTCGCAGTGTGCCTTTAGTGTTCGAATTCACAATAAGCCTTTAGTATCCGAATTCGCAGTAACCTTTAGTGCCCGAATTCGCAATGTGCCTTTAGTACCCGAATTCGCAGTAACCTTTAGCACCCGAATTCGCAGTATTCCTTTAGTTCCCAAATTCGCAATATGCCTTTAGTATCCGAATTTGCAATAACCTTTAGTGTCCGAATTTACAGTTGGCAGTTGTAACCAAATTTACAATTTTCAATTGTGTCTGAATTCGCAGTTCTTAATTGTGACCTAATTCGCGGTTTTCACTTAATCAACCAGATTTAATCATGCTTATTGGATACAAAAGGCTAATTATCATAAACACTTAGATTCTAACCAGAAGGTGACTTAAAACTTGTATTAGGTAACAAATTTAAAATTGATTATCTTTGGAATCTAATCAAGTTAAAATTGGATTAACTCAAATAAGCTAATATAAGTTCACTCTTTCAATGGTTATCTTTCTAAATGTGTTACATGCATTAAGTGCCAATTCAGGGTCTCTATATATAGTGTCTATATAAACTTGTTTATATATAATCCATATCGACTCTTTCTTAGCAGAATCATAAGTATCACAAAAGAACAACAACAATCACTTGACGATGCTATTGTTCCACGGGAACAACGTCTACAGATTGGAAGTTGCAACTATAGATTGAGCATCACATTCAAGCCTAAGGAACCCACCTTTCAAGTTGCTTTGGATGTTCTTACTCTCATTCCTTTTAATCTAGCCTTTTTGATAACTCCAAGTGTCCCTGCTGTCTACATGCATGAATTCTAGGCTACTGCATCTTACCACAAGCATTCCATCAGATTCAAGCTGAACACAAAGAGTTATTCTTTTAATCTAGATACATTTAGAAATATGCTTCAGATGTGTCCAAAACTTCCTGGACAGAAGTTTGTAGATCCTCCATTTGAAGAGGAAATACTTACTTTCATGAGAGAACTTGGCTACTCCGAAAACTTCAAATTACTATCTGATGTCAAAGTTGAAATTCTACCTCAACCTTGGAGAACATTCGGAACTATCATCAACAAATGTCTTAGTGGAAAAGTAACAGGAATCGATACACTTCGTCTCTCTCAGGTTCAAATCCTTTGGGGTTTGTACCACCAGAAGAAAGTTGACTGTGTCTACCTTCTATGGGAAGACCTAGTTTTTCAAATCGAAAACAAGGAGTCAAAGAAGAACAAATACATGTTCTACCCAAGATTCACCAAAGTCATTATCAATCACTTCATGTCACAAGATCAATCAATTCCAAGAAGAAACAAAGTGGACTCGCACATAGCTAATGATGATCCTATTCTCACTACAATGAGATTCATCCCTCAGCATGAAGTTGTTCAAAAGTACGGTGCCATTCTTCCTAACAATTTAATCACTCAAGCAATGAAAGAATCTGAAGCATACAAGACTTACTATGCTTTTGCTACTAGAAAGGCTATTCCTAATCCAAAATATGTACTTCCTCCCGTAAAAGACTCAAAGCTACTGCTAAAGCGACTAGATCAGGTAAGAAGAAGCAACCTGCTAAAGGACTGGAGACTCTATCTGAAATTGCATTGTCTGAGGCTGAACAGATGAAACTAGCCATTGAAAGAAGCAAAACACAACTTCACAGCTCTCAACCTAGCGGTTCTGGTGCACATGAAGGAACTGGTGTTACACCAGGGGTTCCCGATGTACCTAAATATGGATCTGATGAAGAGCAAATATCTTGGAAGTCTAGTAATGAAGAAGATGATGATGATGAAGAAAACATAGCCAAAGACAAAGATGATGATGATCAAGATGATGATGATAATACTGATCATGATGATGATGATGATGAACGGACTGAATCTGACAATGATGGTGATGACTTTGTTCATCCCAAGCCCACTACTCATGATGAAGAAGATAGACATGATGAAGAAGATAAAGAAGAAGATAGCTTTGATCCTAAGGTTCAAACACCGTCTCATGTTGAATCCACTGATGATGAAGACAGTGATGAAGAAATTCAAAGTGAAAATGTTGAGGGAGTCGAACAAGATGAAGAGGAGACAAATAAAGAGGTCGAAGCAAATGACTTATATAGGGACGTGAACATCAATCTGGTTGGAAGAGATACTGAAATGACAAATGCTCCATGAACTATCCTTCAAACTACACAAGTAATAGAAGACACTCATGTGATCATCACTCCGGTCAATCCTGAAGGTCAACAACAGAGTTCTTCAGTGTCATCTGGCTTCGTTTCTAACATGCTAAACCCCAGTCCAGATATAGGTATTGACTCTATATTTAATCTTAACACTGAGTCAACTTCACTGGTAGATGTTCCGGTTACTATTGTTGCTGAGCCACCTCTTTTGTCTGGAACAACTCGTCCTCCACCATCCACTCCTCTCATCACACATCTACAACAAATACCAATTCCCACACCAGCAACTGTTCCAAGCTCCTCACTCTAAGATCTTCCCAACTTTGGTTCTCTGTTCGGATTTGACCACAGATTAAAAGTTTAAAAGACAACTTCTTAAAATTCAAGCAGACAAACCAATTTGCTGAAGCAATTTCTACAATTCCAGGCATTGTTGATGCGTACCTTGCCAACAAGATGCATGAAGCCATCAAAACAGCTGTTAAGTTACAGTCAGACAAACTCAAAGATGAAGCTCAAGCTGAAAATGAAGACTTCATCAATAAACCTGATGAAAACATTATGAAAATAATCAAAGATCAAGTCAATGTCCAAGTTAAGAAGCAAGTCACCAAGCTTTTGCCAAAAATTGAAAAGACTGTCAATGAACAACTCGAAGCTGAGATTCTGACCCGTCCATCCAGTGAATCTAAGTCATCCCATGCCATAGCCGCCAACCTGTCTGAACTTGAACTAAAAAGGATTCTCATAGATAAGATGGAGAGTAATAAGTCAATCCACAGATCTAATGAACAGAAGAATCTCTACAAGGCATTGGTTGATGCTTACGAAACTGACAAACTTATACTTGACACATATAGAGATACGGTCACATTTAAAAGACGTCGAGACGATGAGGATAAAGATGAAGAACCCTCCGCTAGATCAAACCGGGGGTCCAAGAGAAGAAGAGCTGGAAAAGAACCAGAGTCAACCAGTGCATCAAAGGAAAAGACACCCAAGTCAACTGGCAAGTCAACTGAAGGGTCCAAATCTCTTCCCAAGTCTGCTGGCAAGTCTGCTCATGCAGAGGAGCAAATGCACACTGCTAAGGATACTGAAGATCAACCTCATAAAGACACCTCTCAGCTTCCTGATTGGTTTTAGAAACCAGCAAGACCTCCTACTCCCGATCGTGATTGGAACAAGACTTTGCCTGCTGCTCATGGACATGTTCAACCTTGGATAAGCTCTTTGGCCTAGATGGAAGATCCACGAGAGTCGTTTAATGAGCTGATGGATACTCCTCTTGACTTCTCAGCATTCCTGATGAACCAGCTTAAAGTTGATACTTTAACTCCTGAATTATTAACCGGTCCAACATTGGAGTTGATGAAAGGATCATGCAAGAGCCTGGTAGAACTTGAATACTTCCTTGAAGAAATCTACAAGGCAACCAATGATCAATTGGATTAGATCAACCCTGAAGGCCAGAAAGTATCCACATGATCTGTGCAAGCCATTACCATTGATACCTAATTCTCGAGGTCGTCAAGTCATTCCTTTTGATCACTTCATCAACAACGACCTTGCGTATCTAAGTGGTGGTGTATCAAGCCAAAAATATACAACTTCAGTAATGAAGACCAAGGCTGCAAATTACGGGCACATCAAATGGATTGAAGATTTGGTCCCTAACAGAATGTGGAGTCAAGTACCGGTTAGCTATGACAAACATGCACTCTGGGGAATCTCACATTGGGGGCAAAAACGACAACAATTCTATGGATTTGCAGTTAACAGGGAATCTGCTCGAGATGTCTACTCCAAACACAGAATCATTGCTGTCACCAAACTAGAGATTGCCGAATGGCATAATTACAAGCATCAAGATTGGATCACTGTTCGTAGAGATGATGAAAAGCTCTACAAATTCAAAGAAGGCGATTTAAAGAGGCTTCGCATTCAAGACATTGAAGACATGCTGCTTCTTCTTGTTCAAGGCAAGTTGACAAATCTCACTATTAAAGAACGCCTAGCTTTTAATGTTTCCTTGAGAATGTTTACAGATCAGATCTTAAATAAAGGGAAGCTTATTCAGCATACTCCAATCCTAGAGGATTCAATTATCAAAACAAATACAAGAACAGATTGATGCGTATTGATGAACTACACAAGTTTAGCGATGGTACACTCGATGATGTTTGGACTGCTCTTAATGATCGTCTAAAGGGAATTCGGATGTAGTATCTGCCACAGACTATCTGGAGACAAAGTGATAGAGATAAAGCCGGAGCTATGATCCAGGCAATTGATAAACAGCTAAAGATAAGGAGGATTATGCGGAGCTTGGAGAAATTTATTAGTGGGAGACCGTATGAGGGTGACTTTTGGCTGCTGCAAAGGACCATATGATTTATCATATGATGTCCTCATCATAAAAGGTCAATCCTCATGAATAATAAAAAACTTGTGAATTTGTATATATGTAGTGTAGACATTATGGTGATTTTAAGGAGTGCTCGAGTACAAATTTTTAAGAATTTCTTAGTAAATTCAAATTTTCTCCAAATTATTGTACTCAGCACTGTAATCAATTGATATCCAAAATATCAAGGGATTAACATTTTGGATAAGGGGAGAAAATGTGATTAAACTGCATCTAATTTGTATTGAATTATGATTGAATAAAATGGACTCAATGCACTCCACACTTAGCATGTACTACGATTACGATGCACATGTTAAGGGGGAGCTTTTAGTGATGATGAAAAAACTTTCAAAGTGTAAATCTTTTAATATTTATATCAAACACTTTGATTGAACTTTTTAATGATTTTGGTTTTGATTGTGATGGAATACCTAAAAGACCGACCATGTACTTAAATTTATGAAGTTATAAGGTGGTTAGGCATAGGCATTCAAATCCCATGATCCAACCAGAATCAGAGGGATCTACCCAAGGATATCCACTAGTTAGTGTAGAAGTCCTTAGGTATGATACAAAAGGAGAAAAAGTGAGAATCGAGAAAAGTGCCGACTGAGATGGAGCTAGCACTGGAATAAACCCAACAAGGTGTTAGTTATGAAGTCTCGGTAAGCGCTGAAGGGGTTGAAGAATAAAAAATAAATGTAAGGATAAAGGGTGAAAAGAAAGAAGCCCTCCATACACTTAGGCAGAAACCAGGTCAATACATAAACTGTCATAAACATTAAGCTATTGTCTGACATTGAAGATAGTCATGGACCCAGTGACGCTATGCACAACCCTCCCTAGCCACTCAAGGTCTCTCAAAAGACTCTTGTTTCATTTCTTACGGAGATTACACGCATTTCTATCGACTTTCTCACTCCGAGTTAGTTGATATTGAAAAGGTGGCAGTCTGCTCCAGCCTTCGATCACTAAAACAAAAGTGTACTATTGAGTCTAGAGCCAAAAGAGATCATCCATAATTCTCATTAGGATACTTGTCAAATTATGCTTGCCATCTCACACAATGTGAATAACGAGAAATATATAAAGAGTCCTGCGCATTATCCTTGTGATTTTGCTAGAACATCCGAGTGATATCATTCAGAATGAAGATGGAAATCCTGCTTGAGCCAACATCAAACAAGCTCATGGTAGGTGACTTGTGTGATTCTATACGAATCAAACTTGTAACAACTAAAAAGAAACGATGGTGCGATTCTATAAGAATCAAACTTGTTCTAGGTTATGAATGGAAGATTGATAATGAATTTTGAAATGATTAACACTCATGAGGTGTCACAAAACCACTTTAGAAAGTGACTCACTGGTTCACTCTTATCGTACTGTCTGCTTTGAGACGTTTTGATAATGAGAACATGCTGAGTTTGATGAATCTGATATACATGAGTTAGAAAGATTTGATACTTCAGCTGGAAATTCTGTCAAGGAGATTCTTCCTAAGTTGAATCCACCTGATCACAGGTGGATCCTCACGGATTCGAAGGTTACTCCAACCAAACATGGGTGAATGACAAAGCCATATTTGTCCCCCCGCTTTATTGCTAACTGTTTTAATGTAGGATACTTAAAGATGGAAGTGAAGGTACCTGATTCCAGCTGACTCAGAAGATTCATAGCCACATGCTCATACCCGACCGACAAACATAAAGACATCATGAAAGCTCAAGTACATGTTTCAAGACTTCTGCTACTCTGATACCGGACGTCTTTCTCAAAGTGACGAAGTGTTAAAGTTAAAGAATTTCAAGAAAGATGCAACATTAAAGCTCTTCAAGTCAACAAATCAAGAAAGGTATGAGCATGTCGGTCCTGAAGTCACAAGATCACAAGATGGTAAAGTTTACAAGATGATGAAACGAGATTATGCTTGGTTGATGATCTCAAGGTGCTCAAGATCACATTCAAGTCAAGATAAAGGAACAAGCTCAAACCTAAAGTCAATGATCACTACATCAAATCACAAGTTAATGATTGATGTTAAAGACTACGAGCTCAAGACTAAAGATAAAGCATACTATGCTAAGTTTAAAGTTTTGTAAATTGGAGTGACCTCCCTTAGGGGGAGATTGTTAGAAATACAAAAAGTATTGGTCACTTCCAATATTAGCTAGTCAAAGCCCGTAGTTAGTCAATGTATGGTTTATAATCTAATAGGGCCAAAAGGCCCATGGAAAGCCCACAAAGCTTCCCATGCCCGACCAATATGTAGTATAAATACACCTCTCCATGCCTTGGAGAGGTGGTTTCTTGGTTGTATATTTCATTTTCACTTAATGCATTTCATGTTCTCTACTTTCTCTCACTAGAAAATACATCCTTCCTCCCACTTTCTCTCTCTAGTTCTTGGTTCATATATCAAAGATTACTTGTATTCTACAAATATTAATAATCACATAATCAATCCTTTGATTAGCTTTATCTTTATAATCTTTTTAGCAACTATAAACCTTAAACCTTCCTCACTTAAACATTTCCCATTCTTATACTCACATTCCCTTACACAATGTGCCTCATTGTACTTGTTGTCTCCTACATTTCCCACATAGGCTCCTATATCTCACATCACTACATTCTCACCCACACATTCCCTATTTATTCTCTTCTTCACTCACTCACTCATAAACAAATTCATTTTAATTTCAAATAACACACATACACACACACACTCAAAGCTTCCTTTATACTCTTCACCCATACACACATTCACACACTTGTACATTTGAAATTCAAAATCTCACACACTTTACCAAACTTCTCTTACACGCTTTGCCAACTCACCACCTTATCATAACATTCAAATTTGAAATTTGAATTTGAATCCTTAGGCTCCTGTCCATAACATCAATTCCAACTCATGACAACTCACACATACCTCATCTCTTACAATATGAATTTCAAATTCTCCCCCTCTCAACATCCACCCTTTCTCTCCAAGCAAAGAAATATTCCTTTGGCATTTCCTTATCTTTTAACTATGCCAACTCACTCACTCAACCATTTTTAGTTTCTAACTAATCCAATTACATGTGAGGAATACCCTATATACCCTTTGTCCAACGGTTCTTTACTATCTCCTTGAAATTAGACAAACATCCTTAAAATCTCTTTTAAACACTTCACGAACATTTTTATCAAATGGCTATTTGAGTTGGTTAACCTTGAGTGTAAGAATAATGGAAAGGTCAAAGCGTGAAGTACAATTAGGGGTTTAGCAAGAACGGGTATTTAAAATGCCAAAAACCCAAAAAGCCAAGAAGGGTATCTGGCGCACTGGTAACGCGCTTACGCGTGGGCAATGCGCCACAATCAAATTGGTTTTTACCAATTTAGGTTTTTTACCTATAAATACCCTCATTGGCTCTTGTATTCCTCACCTCTTTCCATTCTTTCTTTCCTTTCTTTTCTCTTCTTCTATCCTCTATTTCTAACACCACTTGTGTTCTAATCTTCTCAATCCATCATTCTTTTAAAGAACACATCCTTGCAAAAAAGACACACAAGTACCTAATTTATACTTGTGTGTTTTGGGAGAAACTTGAATGGCTTGGAATGGTTGTGTAGTGCATCACTTGGTCTACGATGTCTTTCTTCAATACCAGAATTCATCTTTGTGAAGACCGATAACATATGTATTGACACGACTTCTGTCTTAAGTGTATAGAGGGCTTCTTCCTTTTCACCCTTTATTATAACTTTTCTTTTTCATTCTTCAACCCCTTTGATGTTTACCAAGACGTCATTATTAACACCTTGTTGTGATTGTTCTAGTGTTAGCTCATGCCTTAGTCTACATTATTCCCTTTACTTATTCTTTTCTAAATCATACCTAAGGACTATTATTACTAACTATGGAGTGTCCTTAGGTAGATCCCTCCGGTTATTATTGGATCAGAGGAATAATACTTAAGCTTAACCACCTTATGAATTCGTAATCATCGTGAATTAGTTGGTTGTCAGGATTTTGATCAATGTTGGGAATAAATCTTCACAAGAGTTAATACTGCCAAGGTATAACTAACAATACTAATGGAGTTAGTACTGCCAGTACATACTTAGTACTACCAGAGTTAGTTAATACTACTAGAAGAAAGATTAATACTACTGATGGTCAAAGCTACTGACTTGGAGATAAGGATGCATGGAGATAAATAAGGAATGTATATCTTTTATATTTGAGGAAGATTTGTATTATGAATATAATTGTAACTGATCCTAAAAGTTCGGTAGTTATCTTGTAAAGGACTCCTTGTGGTGTATAAAAAGAGATCCTAGGTTAAGGTTTAAGATATGCAGACGCATACATAGACACGTACGCTTAAGAGATAGAGAATACATCTTAGAGAAAGATTGTAATAACTTCAAGGTTTGTAACCCTAGTACTAATCAAGAG
>BQNB010029691.1:3426-53292 GCA_026074375.1 Tanacetum coccineum
GCGAGCACACCCAAGTTTATAAATATGTTACAAGATGACCTCAAACAAAAAACTTATGTCTCAAAACAAAAAGTCAGAAACGGTCTCGAGATTAAACTGATAAGACCACGTACATTTAAGTTAAAAAGACTCGCCGTCTCCGGATAAACTGAAGAAAAAAAAAACCACATCCTCAACCCATTTATCCAAGCTTTAACTTTAACAAGCTAGAGTTCAGTTTGCTCGTTAAGTTATTATACGATGTGTCCATGGGTCATGGCATACAAAGCCCAGCCCAGTAGATCAAACACACACAAACACCAAAACACACACCAGCTGGCTGCACATGTTCCATTTCATAAACCTTAAACCCTAACCAAACATCCTAAAAACAAAACAATGTCGGACTACATTCCGGTGGAAATTCTAGCTGAAATATTCAAAAGGGTTCCAGTCAAGTCATTGATTCGATTCAGGTCAGTTTCGAAACCATGGAAGTCTCTTATCGAAAGCCTCGAATTTGTTAATAGTTACCACATTTGTCAAACCCAAGAACCACAACATCGTATATATGTACAGGACCGAGTCGATGGTGAGCAAGAATACTTTTCCTATATAGATGATCATACTTTCCCTATTCAGAAACGTTCTTTCCTAACTGCCCCTTTGCCCCTTATTCTACTTGGACATCCATCACCACTTAGTTGCGTTAGCAGGTTGTTATGATTTTACGATAAACGCCAAGATTTAGAGGTGGTAACTATGATGGCTGTTCTCTGGAATCCCACTATTAGGAAATCGTGTTCCTAATGTGTTGCATTTACCCGATGGACTTTAGTTTTGTTGGTTTTGGGGTTTGTCCCAACACTAGTGACCCTAAGCTTGTTAATATTAATACTTTTGGTTTCCGGATGGTAGATTGGAAGTTTTTAAGTTTAGTACATGTGTTTGGAAAACCGTGTCTAGCATTCCACTTGCTTTTAGGTCTTGTGATTTGACGTGGGAGGGTCAGGTTTGTGTTGGAGGGTTTGTTTATTGGCTTGCATATGATAATGTTAAATTGGGTGATGGAATTAGGTCTAATTTGATCATTTCATTTGATTGAAGAGTGATGAGTTTGGTGAAGTGTGTCTTCCGGATAGGTTAGTGCACACATATGATTTAAGGGTCACGAAGGTCAAGGACTCGCTTGGTTTGCTTGAGGATTATGATGATGGTGAGATACCGTTTTGTGGTGTATGGATATTGAACGACGGTGTTACCAAGTCCTTTGCTAAGATGTTCAGTGTTAAGCTACAATCTGAATGGATTGGTCCGATTGCCATATTAGACTTTACGAAAGATGGTAAAGCTATACGATTAAAATATGTTGATGATGATTATATGCTGTCCTGTGTGCTTAGTGCTTATGAGGAAAATGGCAAGGGTGTTGGGATTCCAGTAAGGGTTACATTGTTCGCAGCGAAGTCGTACATGGAAACAATACTCTTGCTTGATCAGTCAAATTCTTTTGTTTATTGAGGACAATGGCAAGGTATAGATATCAAAGTGTAGTTACACATTGAAATCTTCAAGTCGTCTTTAAGCATTGTTCAGGTGATTAAAAATACAGATGCATTTTCTCACTCCGTTGTTAGAGTACTAGGTGATTGCACTTCGATTGGTTGGATTTTTATAGTTGTAAGTCTAGGTCGTTGTAGTTTTAGGGTTGTTTTAGCAAGATTTGTCGTTTCTGTCAATGTCATTGTAATTCCTAGCCTTTTGCTAGTTTTATAATTTTCTGTTAGATGGATGTTTCTAATATTAATGATTGATGAATCTTACATACTTGTGAATCTTATAAACAAAATCTTCATTGAAAGTCAAAACTACAGCTGATTTGTTTGTTATTCCGGTTTCAAAGACACTTCTGTTAGCTAGACGATGACCGTTATGTGCATCAATGTGGTGGAAACAGACTCTGAATTTTGCATCAGTATGTAAATGCTATTAAATTGCGGCAAGTGTTTTATCTTGTTAACAAGATTGTTAAGAGGGTATGTCATTGCTAGTTGGTTTTCCCTTCTAAAGGAACTTGGTTTTGGCCAAAAGGATTTTGCTTAGTACTATTGTATATCCCAAAGTCAAATGAGAAACCGATTCCCAGTCACAACTTAAAATATATGCACGGGAATCTAATGTGAAACACAACCCAGTTCGTTTCACATAATAATGAACGATTTGAGAAACGATAACAAGCTCCCAAATTCATCTGATATCGAACTTTAAAGACTTCAATAGGACAGGCATAAACTGGTCTCGGAAACAACAACTGCGGATACAAATGGAAAGGATGTACAAAGAGTTATCTTTGTTCTTGACAGGATTACATAAGCATTATCAAACAGTGAATGTACCCTGTGATCAAGTAGTGATAAGAGTAATGATATATATAATTAAGCCATCCTAGTTTCTAGCGACTGATTTTAATATGAATGAATATGCACGTAAAGATTGATCTTCTCATTGCATATTCTTGAGTTCTTACATATGGATATACTTGATCATCTAGACTAATATACATTGTGTTATAAAATACATCATATTACAAAACAAACTTGGGATTTCACATCTCAAAATTGAATTCAAATCTGATTGATGTGTGGTTATACTAAGCACGAACAGCTTCAACGATTCTTGAAAAGTAAAACTGTGTGGTAGTAAGACCCCTCTTTCTTATTTTCCACCCAACCTTTTGCAATGCCTGTTCTATATCAGCTTCTGAATGAAGATATGCTCTCGTTGCCTTTGAAGGTCCTGGGAAAAGCTCTCCGATTCTCTTGAGCAGATCATAATAGAATGTCTTGGGTGCAAAACTGAGTATCACACGGTTTTCAGCAAGAGATGCCAAGTGCGCAATCATGCCATCAGCCTTGTTTTGTGGGTAGTGTATCAGTACATCTAGACACACTACCGTATCGTATTTCCCAGTCAAGCTTTCAAGATCACTCACTTCAAATTTCGGCATTTGTAAACCTTCTTTGCCCTGTAGTTCTTCTTTTGCCTGCAGGGGATTAAAAAAAATCATCATCACTCGATCAAATTACTTTCCGATCTCAGAACTAATGGTTAAGGTAAGGTGCAAGGTCAGATTCAGTCCTACAGCAATTGTAAGCTATAACTTTGAACACGTATAAGCTACCAAAAAAATTGATTTGAATGTTATTAGGTTATCCAACTTGAGGTCATGATGTTATTAGGTTATCCAACTTGAGGTCATGATGTTATTTCGTTTGATTTTTTTTTCTCGCACTGAATGGTCAAAACCATTTTGTATGTTCTAGTTTGATCTGAAGCGACTAAATCATTAGAGAACAGGTATCATCACTAACATTTCTAAAAATATGATTATCAGAAGTAATTTAGGGGGTGCTTGGCATACACATGTGGAAGCAATTACAGTATATGATTGTTTCAGTTTTAAGCCATCTTTTTAGTCTTTGTTTATACTAAAGCTAATTCATCCTATCATATATTGATTATTTATAAGTCAACCACTCAGTTTCGGATAATAAGTTTAGAAGCAAATGCAACAAACCTTCATCGAATTATATACCGACCCAACAGAGAATTCTACATGTAAATCCTTAACTAACAATACCCCACCAAACAATCAAACAACTCATTATCCTTAAGATAGCCGAGGCTTATGAGATTCGTAGCTTATATAGCAAAAATAAGCCCATTGAAGTGTTTGCATAACCTTAAAAGCTTTGGCTTATGAGCTTATACAAGGGGTGGGGAGGGGAGTTTGATAAGCTCCTTTTATTGTGTCGTATGGGCTTATATAGCTTTTTAAGCCTTATTTTCTAGTACCTTTTTATCATAAGCTAATCTAAACACTGTAAGCTTCTTTATCATAAGCCATAAACTAGTTATTTAACATAAGCTTAAGCTAGAAAATTAGACTTGAGAAATACCCCCTCAAACAACATAAGCACATCCTAGTTATAAACCAATGAGGTTTTCCATGTTTACTTTACTCGAGTTTTTGACTCAGATGTACGCATACTAATGCAAGAGTAATACTAGTAATTATGTTTTTTTTAAAGCAGACCTTGTTGGTGGCCTCAGCAACCATAGAACTGGAAATATCACTGGCGTAAACAACCGCGCCCTCTTTCGCCAAAGGAACAGCCAAAAGGCCGGTCCCACAGCCAGCATCACAAACAGTGACTCCCTTCAACTCCCCTTCATCAAGCAACATCTTCATAACACTCTCAACAGTCTTAGCATGTCCAATCCTAATATCCAACTGCACTTTATTCACATCATCTCCATCACCATATATTTTCTTCCATCTTTGAAACCCATCGTTTGTGAAATACTCTTTTACCACTTCTTTATCACCCCCGCCTACTTCTGAAGCTTGTAGCTGGCGGCGTTTTTCTGGGTCTGTTGTGTAGATGGCGGCGGCTACTGCGGCGGCGGTGGTTGTGCCAATGACGGCGAGTGTTTGTGGGTCGAGTGTGTCGGTGGAGAATGCTGCTGAGACAGTTGGTCTTTTGGTGGTTAGTTTGTTGTTGTTGTTGAGTTTATTAAGGTTTGTGTTTTGGTTGGTGAAGCAGACATTGTGGGAGAATAAGGCCGAGGAGAATGACATATTTTGTATTTGGGATTCCGGTTAACCGGAATGAGCCAAAATGGAGACTGAAGAAGAGTGTGTTGTGTTTGTGTGGGTGAGTTGATAACACAAATCGATTGCAAATGGATAGGATTTTCGATACGGGAAATATGCATATTCTGTAGTTAACCCCTTTATCAATATTAATAAAATAACACATATACATCATTTAAAAAAATTAAATATCTTACAAAACTTTTATCGTTAAATGAAGCTAATTACGTAATCATAAAATCATTTTTTATTTGAGGGACACTTTTATATATTTTCGATAATTTTTTTATGTGTTTTTATTGTGACTATTAAATTTTACCCTGAAGAATTATATTGATTTGTAATATGAAGATTACATGGAATTTGTTATTTAAAATTTAAAACCAACTGTTTTTATTTATAAGAAAAATACGAAAAAACCGAAACCGCGGCCGGTCTCATGACCCGGTTGACCGGTCACTCCAAAACCGGCCAAACCCGCGGGTCAAACCGGGTTCCGGTTAACCGGAATGAGCCAAAGTGGAGACTGAAGAAGAGTGTGTTGTGTTTGTGTGGGTGAGTTGATAACACAAATCGATTGCAAATGGATAGGATTTTCGATACGGGAAATATGCATATTCTTTAGTTAACCCCTTTATCAATATTAATAAAATGACACATATACATCATTTAAAAAAATTAAATATCTTACAAAACTTTTATCGTTAAATGAAGCTAATTATATCATCATGTCGAGCATAAAATCATTTTTTGTTTGAGGGACACTTTTATATATTTTCGACAATTTTTTTAAGTCTTTTTATTGTGACTATTGAAATTTACTCTGAAGAATTATATTGATTTGTAATATGAAGATTACATGGAATTTGTTATTTAAAATTTAGAACCAGCATCACAAGTGATCACGGTTCAAAAACCGGACCGGATCGAAACGAAACCGAACTTTTCCAAAACGTCAGACGAGGACCGGACCGAAATGGTCCGGTCTGGTCCGGGTCGGTCCGGTTCAGTTCGGTCTTCGATCCGGTCCGGTTCAATAAAGCATAATCGCCCAGGTTTTTTGTAAGACCGAATCAGACCGACCGGACCGATAACCGAATTTTAAGGAAAAACATTGAGCAAGGACCGGACCGAAATATGTTCGGTCCAGTCCGGCCGGTCCGCTCCGGTCTGGTTTTTCGGTCCGGTCCGGTCGACGGTTCAATATGCTCAGCCCTACTATTGAAAGATAAAAAAATTCTTGTTGCGGTGATGTATTTTTTTTTCACTTTAACGTACCGATCGTAGGATATTTTATTTTCAAAAATGGAATTGTAAAGTGGGTTTTTTTAATGAAAAATAAATAATCAAAATTTATCCATTTGATCTTTAATTTTTTGTTGATATCTATTGAACTCACCACGTTTCAATTAGTTAACTCGGGCTAGTACTTTTTTGTTCGGTACTGGTCGAGGGGAAATTTAAAGTCAATGCAACTTCATATATTGGTTTGTTGAAGTCAATGCTAACCTGATTTCTTCGTTTTTTAAATGACTGACATGAAGTTCAACATAGTTGATAAGTCAAGAATTAAACAATAGTTACAGCGTCATCGGATTTAGGAATTCATATTTTGTTCTAAGTTTTAACACTAAAATAACCCTTATTGTTTTAGTTAGTACTTGTTCAATCACTCGTGCAAGATTTAATCTAAGGTCTAGAGTCCACTTATACCTCCAGTCTCTGTTCAAAATAGAAGTCTTCATTGCCGCTTGTATTGGCAAACGATTTAAGATATTAGTTATCACATTATCTGGCATGCTACTAATACGATCGATCTTCTCGCTCATGTGTCTTATGAACCCGTTCCAATATTCTAAGAGCAAGGCATGTATAAGCTATATAATGTAATACTATAAATGATCAACGAACTACAATTATCCTTTTTATGCTTTTAAAAACATATAGTTATATAATCTAACTTTCAAAAGTTAATAAATAATGATCCTTATAATGCTTTTAGAAACATATAATTATATCGTCAAACTTTCAAAAGTTAATAACTAGTATATAACTACATTAAGAAAATGACTCTCAAATTAACCCTTCTTAAAAAAGTTCATATAAATTTTAGTTCAATAAGAAAAAGTAAATTCATATCAATTCTCCCCGTCTTTATGAGTGATATTATTAGGCTTAACATCACGCATCTTGAAAAAACATCACCATACTTCCGAGGTACATGGACTCATTCTTCCTCTAGGTTCTTGATGCAATCGTACACCACATGTGTAGACAGCGGCTTACCATCACCAAACGTGATCGGTTGAAGCTGAAACACAACATTCTCCCGTTCACCAGGCCATCCATGAGCAACCACGCACCTTGCTATTGAACCATGTCTTGCATTGCCGTAACTTGTCACCTCTTAATGCCGACTTGAAATAAATTTGATATTCATACCAATAGAGTTGTTACTAATTCTCAAGTAGAGTAATAAATAGGTTGTTTATTAGGGGAAATGGAACTTTGTTTTTAATCAAAAGTGAAAAATAAAAATAATCCTCAACCTACTATTCATTCACCAGCACCTCTCCTAATGAGGCTTCTCCTACAAAGAAGTATGAAGGATAGACTGCTCAAGATCATTTATTAGTACCCATGCAGAGTAGTGCAAACAAGTACTCTATGCTGCAAACGTATGATGAAAATGAGGGGACGGAAGTTACTGAGGCAAGAAACAGGCAATTAGGTGATTTTTTCGTTAAGAAGAAGACTGCAGCCTATGCAGCCTACCGCTACTGAAACTAGAACATGGAGTTATGGTATGATAAGGTATTTCCGGTGTTGCGGCTACAGCGATAGCGAATGAAGTTATACGAATGGATGTTAATGTGTCGAATAAAGGAAGTTGGAATCTCGCAATACAAGTTTTTATATGGAGCTCAACTCAGCAGCTTGGAATATAATAGGTATGCATCAGGATATACAGTTAAAAGAAGTAAAGAACCTAATAAGAGATGAAAGCTATGTGCCTATGTGCAGTTCAGGAAACCCATGTAAAAGATTAAAATTTAGATAGGGTGTGCGACGAACTCTTTGGAAGATGGGAATGGATCTCAAACATAAATCATAGCAGACGAGGTTGCAGAATTAGCATTGGTTGGAATGGTGATTTAGCCAGTTCACATGTCCAGGCAATCTGTTTTCTGGGTTGCAGAAACAATCCAATCATGACCGACAACTATGTTCATGTTCAAAACATTTTTGATAAATAAACTAAGATGTTACATATAATTAAAAAAACGTTAGTATCACAGTAACAGTGTAAACTTTTATCTCTAAATTTTTCATAAACTCTAAAGAATCAGCAGGGACCTATTAGACGTCTAAGTTTTGACTAAATCACTATGATTCATCAAGATTCAAGAACAAGAACTGCTCTGGAATATAGATGTTTGTTTTTTAAGGTTAAGAAACAGAACACGAGTCAGCTGACCCTGCTGCAGAAATTTTATAACAAGAATGTGCATAGTATTCAAAAGTACTAACGATACCATCTACGCTTTGAACATACCATATATATGAGTCTAAGTTTTGATACAAAGTGAAATACGATCGGCCTAAATTTTGATACCAAACATTAAAAAGCTGGACATGATGACATTTTAACGCAACGTGTGTTGCACCTCCTTCTTGAAATCTTCTGTCTCAATCGATCGTGAACGTCGTTGACTTTTCGTCGCCTCTTCATGTTTTCTGCTCCTTCATTCTCTTCACCGCACTTTCTCTTTGTCGCTTTAATCTTGTCTTCAGGAGTTTTCTTATCTAAAACCCGCGGCGTATGTGCTGCACAAGCCTTCTTTGGAACATAATTCGTCTTTACCACATATGACCCCTTTGCTACTTTTGCTCTTTGTTGAACCATTGAATCTAACTCAACCACATTGTATGCTAGTTTCAATTGCTTTCCTGGCCTCTTTGGCACCTTTTCCTGCTTCTTGTTAATTAGTTTTAGCTGCTTAGCTTGCCTCCTAGGTGCGTTTTCCGTGGTGTTGTCATTATTATTATCATCAATTCCATCAAAGATAGTAGATAGATCTATTTCTTCCTCAGTTGCGTTAGCATAAAAAAATGCGAAATCATCAATAGGAGGACAAGCAAGGCCCACCCATTCACTTAAACATGCGTCTTCAACGCCTGCTTGATCACCAACTACCATATTTTCTTCAACATTCATCCCCTCATTGAGTGTTTCCTTCCACTCTCCGTCAAGAACCCTTGTGATTGCACTAACATCTTTTAATCCATTCTTTTGGAGAGCCTCAACCGATTCTCGAACCTCACGAACCAAGTGTCTTTTGCCTTGGATTTCTTCAAGCAAATCATTAACTTCTCCACAACTATATTTTCTAAGTTGATGATCACTACTTGATTTATCTTGTACGTTCTTACTCATGTTGTACTTATCGCGTTTAGAACATTGAATGAGATTACATGTGAATAATTCATGAGCAATCTCACCTCGTCTGATCTTGAACTCATTCGGATAATCACTAGCAGCTACCTCAATTGCTCTCTTGATTATTTGGAATATATCAAGATTGGTCCATTGATCCATGCATGCATCAGTTTGCGATGTTTCCATTGTAACGATTACTAGCTTGTTTCAGGATTTTTACAAAACAACCACAGCCTAAAACAACCAAGAACTTAAGTAGTATCCAACAGATATGAGTTAATCGTTCTTCTTACGTAGTATGACGGTGAGTCGGTGAAGAGGAGCGTAAGAATGGTTTTAAGTTTGACAAAAATATATGGAAAATGCTGTATCACAATTGTTCCCAATCAAATTAATCTTAATCAATACTATTTATACTAATTGTGGTCGGTGCTACATGGGTTTGTTTTCTTTGTTGGGCTTATTAAGGTTTTTTGTCCGGTTTCTTCTTCGTTATCCATCGGGCCCTTTTAGTGCTTTTTATAAATTTGTAAGCGGTGATGGTTTTTTAATGGGTGTTTGGGATTGTCTATATATTGTTTTTCACTTTTACATTTTTATATCTATATCTATATCTATTTATATTTATACTAAATTATAAAGCATTTGAGCCATTCTATTTTTAAAAAGTATAAAAATTCAGACTTTTTCCTTTTCGTTATGGAAATATCTTTTTTTAACTTTGTAACCACTTTTTGTTATGTGTCACTTCTTAACTAAAAAATCATCTTTATTTTTAAATTGAAATATCTTTTTATCTTTTTTTTTATAATTTAATTTCATCATATTTTTTAAAATTTTATGCTCTTTAATTCAACATTCATTTTAATATATTTTTATTAATTTTTAGTTTTTTTATTATTAATACTTCCGAAACCACTGCTTTGCGCGGGTACCTTCTATTATATATACAAAATTACAAATTGGTTCTTTAAATTAGAGTTTATCATGATTTGAGGGTTTTGTTAATTTCAGCTTCTATAAATTTTAGTGCTTTTTTATAAATTTTTGCGGTTTTTTGTTGTTCGTATGATTTGGTTTTCAATGTGGCTGCCAGCTATTCTGAGAAATGGTATTATTGTAGGTCCCATTAACTTGAGGTGAGTAGAAATAAAGACGTGGCTAAACACAAAATGGTTCAATTAAATCTTAACAATATCTAATTAACTCCTGCAAACAATCGAAGAAAATGCAGTGAAAAAATCTGACAACATTGGCAGGCTATGATCCAAGAAGTGATTCAAACGAGATAGAGCATTAGAAAAGTCACGTTCCATACTAATGAATTCGGGTCACGAGATCTAGCAATGAACAGTTTAAGATGATACTAGCATCACATATTAGTTACATGTTGAGAGGATAAAGGATAGACATTAAGTGGTGATGATGAGATTATCAGTTAATATCCTTTTCATCCACGTTCACTGCCTTGCCACTACGAATGAGAGCCAGTGTACGGTCCCTTTCTGCCAGCTTCTTCTCATAAAATGCAACCTGAATTCACATTAAAAAAAACATGTCAATATGATTGTTGAACATTGAGTAATATGATGCATCTCATTTTAGAACTTAAAGATGTGCAAAAGGTACAAACGGAAACAAGAACAACTAGTAATTTGGCCAATTTCGGGTTGCCTTGTATGAATTCTCAAGTTCCAAATACATGTACAATCTAAACAATAAAACCCACTCTTGGAAGACTAGATCCTAGCCTAATCTTCTTTCTCTTTGAAACGGCTAGATTATAAACCCAAATCACCATCTGCTTATGATCTCCTAACAACTATCTGCAAAGACTGTTTTAAAGCATACTGAAACTGTTTATCACCACTGCCTTTTTATAGGGTTTAAATACAGCCAATAGCAACAAATTTTGTTCCAATTCCAAATCCTAGTTCTAAATTTACCAGAAAGACTAATGAACTAGAGTAATAATTCTTCTGCAAAAATAGCCACTTTTTACTTGATTACCAGGTAACCAGTCATATTCAAGGAACTTTGTCTTCTTCTGATATGTGCGAAGTTTTATTTACTATTTATCATTACCATCTACCACCATTTGACCCACACCCTTCCATCGTTGACCACCGCCTAACCATCCTTTAATCACATGATAATTACATTACGGTAACTCGAACACAAACATGTAACTAAACACATACTCATAATAATAACAGATTCAAAAAAATAACCCAAACAAGAACAGTAACACAAACGCATGAACCAAAACCCATATGGCCATATCAAGATTCAAAGATTGGAGATGAAGATAGAGGACTGTTTGTGGATGTTTTGACCGGTACAGTTGGTGAATGGCCAAACAACAAACACTGTAATAAATAAAGTGTTTTGAGAACTATGTTGCAAAAGCTAGATACTGGAGCAACACTCGTTACTATTTAATGCAGTTAACCCTTTTATACCGCTTTTTGATGATTGTGCTCCGCAATATAATGTGTTTCTGCTTTATATAACTTCAGCATCAAAAAAGAACCATAGCTTATGTTTCAAGTATTCTGCAACATAATGAACTGTATTTGGAGTGTTTTGCATAATTCCATTTTTTTAAGAAAAAATGCGAACTGCAGTTTGATGATATGACACTGCAGATTGATATTCTATGGAAAGCTGGAAATAAAAACAGCAGCTTATTCTAAAATCTAGATAACTTCAAACATAACTAACATCTTAATATTTTGTTGTGGTGGCTTATGCAGGTGTAAGAACAAAACTATATCTTATTTCGCCATGAGACTGTTTCCGAAGTATCATGTAGGGCAACTCAAGTTTATTCAATTCGAAACATATGCAATAGTACTTAGTTGTGGTGGCTTACCCAAACGCCAACTAATTTGTTTAGTTATTGGATTACTTGGGAATCGACTGCCGTAGACGACAGACCGGATAACAGTCTAAAGTCCAAACCCCTAGTTGCTTAAGTTAGAATGAAATTAAAACCAATCACCAGTAAGTAAGTACTATCGTTATGTTTGGGATTGAAAAAAATTGAGATGCCCTTCATGATACTTGCACAAATTGCAAACAATCTCATGAAAAAATAAAGTACAGTTTTGCTTTTATCCTACTAGGTTCACCATTGAAGCATATTTACCGCTATATATTTTCATCCATACTTGTCCAGCCTATTTAATCCACCTAAAGCTCAACACCAGATTGCAAATTCACGATAGTCACACATATGATACATTAAGGGGGTGACTGGGATTGCTTTTTCTTCCGCTTATACGCTGCTTTAAAATAAGCAGTTCAAAAGATAGTGGTTGAATTTGCAATTTTGTAGAAAAACATTTAGACTCTTTGTTATATAATCTCAATGTAATCCCTATAAAGGGTTTTAAGTTAAGTATAGAGTTATAAAAGCAATTATTTTATATCAAATTAGTGGCTCCCTGCATATCAGTTACCATCTATCTTACCTCAAAATAAGCAAATAAGCCGAAATGGTTTGAATAACACAAACACTGTTACAGGGTGTATATGTTTAAGCTCATATATAGACTTATGAGCTTATTTGACTAGGCTTATATATCATAACTCATAAGCCTATTTTTCGACTTACTTTCCAGTTTATGAGCTTATATTTTCATGTTTAATGGGGTGTTTGATGGGCTTATAAGCTTACTGAGAGTTTGATAAGCCCATAAGCTCAATTTTTCAGGCTTATGATCTTATTCACTTGAGCTTAAGAACTTTATAAGCTCATAAGATCAAGTGGAGAAGCTCACAAGCACACAAAAATGAGCTTATCAAAATTTCAATAAGCTTAAAAACCCATCAAATAAGCTTAGACAAACACCCCTAAAGTATAATAAGCTCAGAAGCGAAAAAATAAGCTTAAACAGACACCCCCCTTAATCATGCAAACCCAAATCTTAAGTCTCTCTCAAACCACATATTAGCTTGTAGCATTCTCAAAACACAATAACTTCAAAAAAACTAGATAACCATTTCTAACTAAATGAATACACTAAATAAATAAAGTAAAGAATGATATAAAAAAGGATGTAACAGTAACCTTTTTACGAAGTAATGCCATACTTTTAAGAAGCTTATCAACAATCCTCTTTTTGCGAGCAATTATAGCTTCCAGTTCTTCAATCATTCTCATTCTCTCAGCTTCATACGACCCAACCGCCATTTCTTCTGTTGTTTGATAACCGCCTTCAAAACAAACAACAATGTTTCCTAGTATACTTTATACCTGGATGCCCTACTTTTGTATTTTTACTCATCGCACAACAAAGTTTTGTCTTTTCGCAAATTTAACCTTTACTTTTTACATTGTTTTCTGTTAATCTTTTATATAATAAAAGAATTACATCATTTCGGAGTTTTGTATAAGATTAAATGTTATGAATTAAAAAATTGGACCAATCAGAACGCTTGATTTTGCCACGTAGGCAAGATCGTGCGATCTGATTGGTCAATAAAAAGTCAAAATTGAATCAATTCGGTCAAAATTGAAAATTTGTGGTGGAGAAATATGATGAAGAAAAAAACACATAAAAATATATCTGTCAAATTTCTAAAGAAAAAAACTTGAAAAAAGAGGAGGTTTAATAAAAATTTATTGGTTTTTAATTTTAAATAAATTATATGGAGTTAAATGTAAATTTATAAATATACAAGTTTTAGTATAACTTTAAAAAATAAAAAAATAACCCCTTAAACTTTATACCCCTAAACTTTATATTTTAAAATACTATAAACGTAAACAATTTTTTACTTTCAAACAAAGATTTAACACTATCTAATCACATCTCAAATCTACCCGAAGACTTTTTGATGGATTTTCATTGTCGGCCTGAAATCATGTTGTACAACCAAATAGAAAAACACCGAAGGACATAAAATATCATAAATAAAGAAAAATGGTTTTCTAACTATTCATTAATTGGTTCGTAAGAATTGCACTTTTGGTTTAATATGTATTAAAATTCTAACATTTAAATTTCTCAAAAAGTCTTTATCCATTGAGATGTGTGTATGCCTATAAATCATATACAACAATCTATGCCATTTTTATATCTTAAAAAAGTGTTGGTGATGAAAAATGGATAAAACTCTTTTTATATTTGTATATGTATGGAATATATAAAATAGGTAAATATTTGTTTGACCAAAAATATTGTATGCACGAAACATAATACTTATTTGAGTTTTTTTGTTTTCTATATTATATAATTAATTGACGTTTTTGATAACTTAACTTGATGCTTTTAAATTCGACTATGAAGCTAAATTTTTACATGGCACAAAGTATGACCATGAATCTCAAGTATAACTGACACAATAACATAATATATGGGGGCCGCCAAGTATATCAGGGGCCCGCCTGATTTATGGGACCGCCTCCAGAAGAGGTTTTTGGACTAGATCTTTTGTATCAAATCACCAATCAAGTTTGACGCAATATGAGAAGTGTCGATCATAGGTTTATAATACCCAAAGCATATTCTAACAGTATAACCACACTTACACTATTTAGCACAAAGAGCTACATAACTTTAACTAACAAGATATACATAACCATTCACACAATCATGAGCACAATGCAAGTATAAAAGAAAAGCAAGAAATGTAAATAAATAAGTAAAGCGAAGGGTAAAAGAAAATGCAAACAGACATGATGATTTATAGTAGTTCGGTCACGAAGCTCCTCTTCGCCTAACTCCACTCCTCGAGTATCCAACTCGAGAGTTACTTCACTAATCAACAAGCTCCCTTTCGGCGGAGAAAAACTTATACCAATGCTTACATTGTTTTCCGACACTAAGCTAGATGTCAAGTTCTTCTTCGGGTACAACTAAACCCGTTATGTTTTATGGCCCAACATAACAAACCTTGTGTTTTATGGCCTAAACACATAAACCGCGTCGCTTACATTATTTTCCGACACTAAGCTTGATGTCGAGTCCTAATCTTAGCTAGAACCAATCTACCACATCACCAATGTATTTTAAGGCCTAAAATACTAACCAACCCATCCTAATATATACATCATTTGGATCTACACACTACTAAAGATTGGAAGACATGGACTCGATCTATATGTAACAAATGTTACAAATGGACTAACTAGACTACATAACTTCGGATCTTGAAGATGACCGAAGTTCTTCTCTTGCACTTGAGGAAAGGAGGAAAGGATAGAAGATTTGATCACATTTAAACAAGATTAACCAAGTTGAATGATCAAAGATTTAGAGAGATTTAGTGAGATCTAGAGAGAGAAAGAACTGAAAGAAAATCGTGCAAAAGGGTTATGAAATCAGTTGGAGATGACCCACTATTTATAGGAGCTGAAAGCTGACAGTCTGGCAACGGCGGTCCCGGCGGTCCCTTATATATAAGGGGGCCGCCGCCTAGACTCCGCTCCCTTTTTTGTCTTTTTGTGGGGAAGGTTGTATCTGGTATAGAAGCTTCTATTTTGGGGGGAAAACCAGATTTCAAATTTTATATTTAAATAAAACATTTCTTTTATTAAAAAGTATTTTGTGTTTATTTATTTTTGTGAAAAATACTTTTGTAGAAATGTAATGGTTAAGAAAAAAAATATTTTTCTTTGATCATCCTACAAGTTTAATTTGTTTGTACATACCTTACATGATTTACATCGGGTGCAAAAAATGTCGGTGTTGATGCAGACTTAAGACATCGAGTGTTGTTGATGCATGTATGCATTGATGATTTATGATTACGAGTAACTTGCGTACTTTATGTTATGTATTACAAGTTACATGTTTGTCATCACCAATACATAAAGAGATCGTATAGATTAAATATCATAATATTTGCACTAACACCCGCCTTGTAAACCTTCTAGAAGTGAGACATTTTGTTTCAGTCTTCTAAGAAGGAGATCGACATCGTTCAGCTTGGAGTTGTCAACCAAGATAAACTGAAGCTCTTGCTAAGTTTTTCTTCAGTTTTTGAACCGCCACATAAACTGAAGTGAAGATGATCTTGATCTTCTAAGTACCTAAAGAACTGAAGCTGAAGTGTCATCAGCGAATACAAGCTTAATTGTCTTTAGAATGTTTATACTTAGGTGATTTTATGTTTAAATCTAATGAGAGACTAAAAGGCCCAACAACTGACCCAATAATCTCCCCCTATTTGAATATACAAATAGTCTAAGTTAGAATCAGCAGTAAGTGAGCAAACAACTTCTTCTTAAAAACTAATAAAGTTTGAACATAAACTCATAACCATTCATATTAACTTTCATTACTTTACAATACAAAAGATAAAGTTATTACAAAAGATTATTACATCTGCTCAATGACCCTCGTTTGCTTGAGGAGGTTCAGGTTCCTCTTGTTAACTTCAGCAAGTAAAAAGGAACTAAAGGTCCTGGAAAATCATCAAGCACAAGACCTTGATGAAGTCTGAAGAAGATTTCTTGTACAAAGTACATCTCATTTGGAAAATCTCCAAAGTCTTCAATGGTGACAAAATCTTGCCTATGGAAGGAGTTCAACAAGATCATTACTAAGACTGGTTTATTCAGCACAGTTCCAGCTAGATGATCTTCATACTAAATTGATGATTTGAGCCTTTTGTTAGCCCTGAAGTAGTCATGAATGTCATCAGCATTCTTTCTTTTCTTCTTTGCAAGATCATTTAGCTTGTCAGGAGGATCCTGGTTACTAAGAGGTTTGTCCAAGTCAATTCCCAATTCTTCTTCAGTTTTGTGGATGATAACATCAAATAGTTAATACTTTTTAGTATCAAATTCCCTATAAAAATGCTTGTGATTATGTTATAAATGCCTGAAAATAATACTTAATCACTTATATTTCATTTACAGGAAGAATTCGAGCATTTGAGCAAGAAACACGAGATTTGGACGTGAAATCAAGCAAATGAAGGAACTCAGGGCTAATTACGGCGTAACCTTCCCGCGGGAGTTACGCCGTAACCAAGATTAATGAAGGAATGAGTCAGCACAATGATTACGGTGTAACCATTGGTAATCTATTACGCCGTAACACATTACGTTGAAAGAAGATTACTCATCCTAGTCATCGTTATGACATAACATCGACTTTGGAGTTACGCCGTAACACAATTTAAGCCTGGAGCATTGGAAGCCACATCAGCAAGGTTACGGCGTAACGTATACATAACTGTTATGCCATAACAGATTTGATACTTATAAATAGAGCCCTCATTTGGCACTAATGACATCACTCACTTTCACCACTCCACCACAGTTCCAAAAGGCGAAAAAGGCCTCCAGAAGACGAAGAATTCCACCAAGTAGTCCAAGGGAGAATCACTTTACTTGTTTTTTGCATTAATCATTCGTAAACACCGTTTGTAAGAATTATGATATTTCAATCCAAGATCCCATTCATTATTTCTTATCTTACTGTTGTTATGAGTGGCTAAGCACTTTTAGTGCTAGCCTAGTTATGAATTTACCATTGTTATGTTGAATGTTTCATGTTTGATTATTGCTTTATTAGATATCCTATTAGTCTGTCACTGATCCTTGAGTTTTGATAGTGTTGAGGGTGGTTTGGATCCTGTTAGTTCTGTTATTAGGTGGACTAGTTGAACATGGGGTTAACAGGGTACCAGGGTAGGTTGGGATCTATCTATAGTGTAGGAATTTACCAAATTATCGCCTCTATCACATTAAACACTTAAAAAGCGCAAGAACTATTTCAGAGGGGGTTAATAATCTATCTATATTATAGACACGTCTTTGGGATAGTTGGGGATTAATCGCTGCAAACTTGGATGCCCTGCCCTCGTGATCTTAGGGGAATTGGGATCACAGAGTAAGTATAGGACAGACCTCAAATGCCAATTCGGGTCAGTTAATATTAGAACCACTAATAAAATAATACTTAGACATTGCATAGGATATATACACTATAGCATTAGTAATGAAATAACTAGGTTAGCACGTCTTTCTCCCTACTGCTTTCAAATCAATTTACTTCTAGCATTTACTTTTCTGTTAAGATTTCAAAATCAACTTAAAACCATTTTTAAAAACCGTGACACATTTCAAATTAAAACTATTACACTTAGCTCTTGGGACGACCTCGGATTTACCAAGTCCTGCACTACATACGTCCGGGTTCTCTGCCCGTTAATGTGTGTAGACATCGGTAGACAAGTTTTATAAATCTAAAACTTGCAAAATTATTTTAAACAAATAATACACATCAAGTTTTTGGCGTCGTTGCTGGGGAGCTAAAAATTAGTTTTAATATGATTTCTTGTATTTATTCATTTTATTTTTGTACTAATTTTTGTTAAATTTTCAGGAAACATGATGGGTGAAATTGACATTGAGACTCTCACCATAAAGCAGTACCTAATGTTGACTCAAGGAAACCAAGCACCGGTCATGGTTAAGCCTAAATTTAGAATGAATGAAAAGGACATCGAGGACATGACTATTGTCGAATACATGGAGTACGAAGCAGAAATGAAAAGGCAGTCGCGGAGCAATGTTTAACCCTATTTTCCAACAAACCATGAAGATATGGATATCAACTCTTTTCACCATAATAAGGGGAAGGTTTTAGACTATCCACATCACTCTTATGATTCTAAGACCAATGTTTATTATGATTTACCACCGTTACTCCCTTTCTTCAAACCTGTTAAATTACCTACAATATGTATACATGGGCTCCTTGAAGAGGACACTGATTACATATCAGAAGACTAATCCGAAATAGGTGACCAAAAGTTGATAAATCACACGGGCGGCGATAAACCCTCTACACCTAAACCTTGACCTGAAGATGAAGAATTAAGCTCTGGTGATGACCTTGATGACTGGTTAAAAATAGAGATGGAGAGATGCATGTGTGGGCATGATAAAGAGGGCAAGGAGGATGCACTGATCGCCATTCTTAAATCATTGGTTGGAGAATGTAAGGCAGTTTATGCCAATAAAGGTGAACAAATAGAAACATCTTCGAATAAAACTAACAAAGTCCAGGGGGTGTCTTTTATTGAAGAAGATGACATCCAAAATGAAGAAGGGGGTATTTCGGAAGCCTTACCATGCCAGCTACCACATAAAGAATTAAATCCAGGGAGTTTCACTCTTCCCTATACTATTGGTAGTCTTAATTTATATGCCATGACAGATTTAGGAGCTAGCGTTAATATCATACCTAGATCAATTTTTGAACATTTGAGACTAGCTAACCTTAAGGAAACCGACATGTTAATCGTAAGGGCTGATATGACTGAAAAGGCCCCATTAGGAATAGTAGAAAACGTCTTAGTAAAGATTAATAAATTCCTATTTCCTTTTGATTTCATGATTATGGACACGTTAGGGGAACATAATGAAACAATGATTCTAGGGAGACCATTTCTGGCAACCATACATGCTCACATTGATATTTTTAAAAGAGAAATTTCATTAAGATTTGGAGAGAATAGAGTTCCATTTGATATGGATGGAAATGTTTGTCACTCTAGCATCCCTGTTGTAAAATTTTACATGACAAACTCTATTCAAAATGAAGATCCTTTTAATCCCCTTGAAATAGGAGAAGATTTATTTTCCTATGAATCCCCTTCATGTTTACAATTTAAGCAACGCACTTGATTTTGTGATGATGAGAGTATAGACACCGTTGATTCAAGTGACGATATGCAGGAGCCTGAAGATGAGCATAAAGAGGTCGAGAACTTAGAAAAGATAACTTCAAGATGACATGTGTGTAAACGAGTCAGAGTGTTCTATGACAATGAATGTGGAAAGGATTGCAGGATGTGGCCCATATGTAATCCCGGCCTAAGCTTTTATAGTGGGTACGATGCTATCTATGGGAAAGGAGAAAATGGAATGCTAGAACAATGGATGTGCTTTCGAGATCATGAGAGATAAAGCGTTAATGGAAATCACATGATATTTACTAACTTTGACAAGGTAAGATATGGGAATAAGACCATTGACGATACTACCCGTGAAAGGCGATACTATGAGTGGGTGGCACAGAATAGCGAGTTCAAGGATAACGATAGTTCACATGAAGCAATGATGTACAATAACCCCTGCAAGTATCACCATGAGTACCCACGCTCATACTTCCCTTAGAAAAATAAGAATATGCCAAAACCATGGGAGTCCTCATTTAATGAGGGGTACACAAATAACATGACACCTATAGTAGGCACCTCTTAAAACCTAACTCTTAAGGGGACTTCCAACCCATTCTATCAAGAGGACCAAATTTTGAATATAAAAACCTACTTACCTGATTTCCCACAACCACAACCTTGCAAACAGCGGCCTAGGGATTATTCATATGAGGATTGGTTAAAAATTAAGTTGGGACATATAATGTAAGTAAGTCTGTTAGAAATACAATACTTAACGAATGGGTGCTAGATAGTTTCGATGTTAAGGCTGACTATGGAAAAATACATGATGACCCATACTCAAGAAGGTTTGGCGAATATAGGAAAGTATTTGACAACAAAATTGAATAGTTGGCTAATGAATATGATTTAAGAATTGGGAAGAAGGGGTATGCCCTGGATGATGTGTGGGAAAAATGCGAAGTTCCGTGAGGGAACACCATACTAATGGCACGACGAGGGATTCGAAGAAGAAGAACGATGGGAAAGTGGTATTGAAAAGACAAACTATGGACCACCTTTTGTTAACATTCAAACATTTGAAATCAAAAGGTATTCCTTTAAGGGAGGAAGAAGCTTCATTTGTATAACCAAACAGTTAGATGACGCCTTGCCTTTAGGAAGAGTGAAGGGATCTAGATTCATTAAAATGATCAGGAAGGAGATGGACGAAGAAGGAGGAACCATTAGAAAAACGTAGAATTAGTATGAGTCTAACTTAAAGACTCGCTAATAAACAAAATTGCTTTTCGGGAGACAAACCATCTTTTATTAATGAATTTCATTTAGGGTTATGCATTCAAATGGTTTTGTACTTTTCTTACTTAGTTTTGCAGGTTCTCTCATAAGGAAACGAAATTCGAGGTCACTTTGACCCATATTCATATGGAAAAAATGTTCTGTTTGGGCGTAACCACACCAGTTACGCCATAACAGATTGAGTTACGACATAACCCTTTGCATGGTTACGCCACAACTAGTTAAAAACTAAAATTTTCAAAATATTTTCCACATGATTACGACGTAACCCAACTCTTGGTTATGCCCCGCTTCCTCTTTTGAAAACCTGAATTTTGTTCAAAATTTTTACAAACCTTGTATAATTAAATGAACTTTGTGGGTGTGTTCTCGGGAAACCCTTACGAGACTTCACTCGTCCACTTGGGCCACCAAGTGGTTTAAAAGGCTTGTTGCATACGCTAAATGCAACCGTGATTCCTACGAAAGTGAGTTACGTTTTCTTGTATTATTATATTTTGAACGTTTAATGCTTTTAGTTTGTCTAGTGATTTTAGGGGATACGAGGTTGCTCAGGATACAAGGGTCAAGAGATGGTCTCTTGCCATTATCATTTGAAGCATAGAGCAATGCTCAGGGGAGTCTCTTGTTCTAATTCTACTCTTATTCTTATAATTTCATTTCCTTAAATGTACAATTGGGATATTGTACAAATCAAGTGAGGGGATGGGAGTAGAATTACCACTTGACCTATATTTGCCTTTGATTTTCTAGTTTTCTTTGAAAATTTGTGCCAATTTAAAAAAAATTGACATGTTTTTCTTTGTAAACTAGAAATAATCTTTGTCGAGCGTACTATTACCCTTTATTTCAATTGGTGAGGTTAAGCCTAATGACTTCATTTTCATCTTTTATAAAAAAAATCCACCAAAAATATGAGTGTTCCGATAGTATTGTAGACTTTAGAACTTGGCCTGCACATCATTTCGAGACCTAATTGATTAGCAGGAATAGACAGTTTAAAAAGACAACATCTTAGGAATTCACCCAAACAGCCTATATGTGTGTGTTTATCGACTTGTTACACTAACTTGTCGACCTCCCGTGTAAAACCCTTTGTTGCACTCATTTTTAGTGCAAGATACCCCTAGATCACCTTGTTAAGCCAATCCTTGTTTGAACCCCTTAATGTATCATTACATCATTTCGCTTTAGCTAACCCCGTATTCTATATTCTTTGTGTTAAAATTTCTAGCTACTTAAGTCCATGGTTAAGGGAAATAGGTTCGGAAATTTTACACGTTATATCGTTACTGATCTATAAAGACCCACCTATATCATCACTTTCGATATTGTTCATCTTAAGTGAGCGGATATGTGTATTGTATCATATGCTGCAGGGGCAATAATGAAAAGATATAAACCTCTGTAGCATATACATGTTGGTTACGTGTTATAAAACCAAAATGTTCAAAATTATAAAGATGGTGCAACTATAAGCCATCTAGGTGTTAAAAATGTAAAGATGGTGCAACTATAAGCCATCTGCGTGCTAAAGATACGAAGATGGTGAAACTATAAACCATTTGTATGATTATGAAGAATGGAGCTAGTAGCCCATTATTGAAGATTAGATTTTCAGACTTGGATACTTGGGCTTATGGATGGACGGTAGCTGGTTATGACAACCTTAAATTATTTAGACTATTTGTTTTGTGTATTTTACTTAGCACCAATTAATGTGTATCCCATGTCTTATCCTACCCTATATCATTCTCCAACTTAACCTTTGGTTTTGCTCGAATGAGGGAGTGAGCAATCATACATATCTCAACCGTCGTTACGGAGGTGTATGTGTGATTTTGTCGCTCTTGTTGGTGTAACGCTTTTGGAAAAGATCGCATTTAAAGAATGATTCACCCTATAAACCTTTGTGTCACCCCTGTTTCCTTTAAGAGCTGTTTAGAACCCTAATTCTAGTTGGTGCAAATTTGTGTACTCTTCAAGCTTATGATAGAATACATGTTATGACAGTTCAATAGAGTGATAACCCCAAAAATTAATAGTAATTGTTGCATTTTTGGCTCCCTAAGGATAAGAATAAAGACTTGGAAGTATTTTTTAAAGAAACTAGACTCGATTATCTTCGAAATGGCGGGTGGCACGACTTCTACGGACCTACGGTTGATTTTATATGATTTTTCGAAGTTTGTCAAAAACTGATGAAACAAACAGGCGGCTCCCATAAAGGTGACGGCCCCCATATATAGTAGGGGGCCGCCCGAACATTTATGGGACCGCCACTAGTGACCCAAAAATACGTTTTTCGTATAAAATCATTTGATAACTTAATGTAGGGATGTAGGACTCCAGGGAGTTGTTCCAGCACATAAAACATGTGTTTTAGACATTATTTTTACTCCTAGGACTTACAAAGACGTATTTTACACTTCCAAGCTTTTTTGAGAATATTTTTAGTCAAGCTAGTATACGAGGTATATTTAACAACAAAACTAATACGAATCAAGCAACAAAACACTTTTCATATTTAATCCCTCTTAATGGGTAATTTGATACAAGGATCGTACTCTATTTTAAAAATCATTTGTTTTGAAAACTAGAGCGACGTTGCTCTGATACTAATTGTGGAAACCGTAGAGGGTGTGTGAATACGTTTTCATTTAAAAACTTTAAGATCAAAGATTACATCACTCTTCTTTCGGCGGTCCCATATATATATGGGGGCCGCCAAGTATATCAGGGGGCCGCCACCAGAAGAGGTTTTCGGACTAGATCTTTTGTATCAATTACCCGATCAAGTTTGACGCAATATGAGAAGTGGCGATAATAGGTTTACAATAGCTAACGCATATTCTAACAATATAACCACATTCATAATATATAGCACAAAGAGCTACACAACCTTAACTAATAAGATCTACACAACCATTCACACAATCATGAGCACAATGCAAGTTTAAAAGCAAAGCGGTAAATGTAAAGAAATAAGTAGAGCGAAAGGTAAAAGAAAATGCAAACCGACACGTTGATTTATAGTGGTTCAGTCACGAAGCTCCTCTTCGCCCTACTCCACTCCTCGAGTATCCAACTCGAGAGTTACTTCACTAATCAACAAGCTCCCTTTCGGCGAAGAAAACCTTATACTCATGCTTACATTATTTTCCGACACTAAGCTAGATGTCGAGTCCTTCTTCGGGTACAATCAAACCCGTTATGTTTTATGACCCAACATAACAAACCTTGTGTTTTATGGCCTAAACACATAAACCGCGTCGCTTACATTATTTTTCGACACTAAAAGCTAAAATGTTCGAGTCCTAATGTTACTAGGAACCAATCTACACTTCGCCACCAAGTATTTAAGGCCTAAAAATACCAACCAAACCCACAATCAACCCCCATGCCAAATAATAACATCATATTGGAATCTACACACTACTAAAGATTGAAAGACATTGACTCGATCTATATGTAACAAAAGTTACAAAATGACTAACTAACTACATAACTTCGGATATTTCTTGAAATATGACCGAAGTTTCATCTCTGCACTTGAGGAAGAAAGAAAGTTGAATAAGATTGAATCATATTTAAACAAAGATTACACAATTTAAATGATCAAAGATTTAGAGAGATTTAGTGAGATCTAGAGAGAGAAAGAACTGAAAGAAAATCATGCAAAAGGGTTGTGAAATCAGTTGGAGATGACCCACTATTTATAGGAGCTAAAAGCTGACAGTCTGGCAACGGCGGTCCTGGCAGTCCCTTATATATAAGGGGGCCGCCAGGCCTATAAGGGGGTCGCCGCCTAGACTCCGCTTCCTTTTTTGTCTTTTTATGGGGAAGGTTGTATCTGGTATAAAAGCTTCTATTTTGGGGGGAAAACCAGATTTCAAATTTTATATTTAAATAAAACATTTCTTTTATTAAAAAGTATTTTATGTTTATTTATTTTTATGAAAAATACTTTTGTAGAAATGTAATGGTTAAAAAAAATATTTTTCTTTGATCATTCTACAAGTTTAATTTGTTTGTACATACTTTATGTGATTTACATCGGGTGCAAACAAATGTCGGTGTTGATGCAGACTTGAGACATCAAGTGTTGTTGATGCATGTATGCATTGATGATTTGTGATTATGAGTAACTTGCGTACTTTATGTTATGTATTACAAGTTACATGTTTGTCATCACCAAAACATCGTATAGATTAAATATCATAATATTTTCACTAACAATCTCCCCCTTTTTGATGATGACAAACTATGTAAACTATAGCACATAGTAGAGTTTAAAAGTTACTCGTTTACACTCTCTTCTCCCCCTTTTGTCGAAGCAAAAAGGTATAGTGTGGATTATGGTTGGAGCATATAGGTTGGAGGTTTGAGAAGAAGACATGAGAAGAGGGTACGTGCTCTGGGTATATATGTTGGAGGAATGACAAGAGGATAGGTGCTCCAAGTATATAGGTTTAAGGTATGAGGAGAAGATGTGAGAAATAAAGGTGAAGGTGATTGTGTATTCCTTGGATAGTTTAAAAAAGGTTATGAGAGGTGAGAAGTAGGCAAGACAAGAGGGTAGGTACTTCGAGTGTATAGGTTGAAGGAGTGATGAAAAGGTAGGTGATCCAAGTATATTGGTTGGAGGAATGAGAACACAACATGAGAAATAAGGTTGAGGTGGTTTTGTGTTTCTTGGATAATTTAGACGAGGTTATGAGAAATGAGAAGAAGGCTTGAAAAGAAGGTAGGTACTTCAAGTATATAAGTTGAAGGTATGAGAAGAGGACCTTAAGGTTGAGGGTGATTTTAAAGTGGAAAAGATGAAGTATTTGGAGTACGAATGAGCCCTTCATTGTATTTGACAAACCCCGATCCTATCTTCCTATAAAGGTGAGCTTGCATCATCCCAGTGAAGTCTTCTATCATCACGGTTTAACCAACTCCATGCTATTTACCCACATATCTCCTAGCTCCCCCTTGCTCATTGCGTCTCCATGATAATATCATTCCTTGTATATTGACTTTAACGGATCCATGGATCAAATAAATTACCATCGATGCTCAAGAAGTTCGATGCAATTTAAATGAGTAGAGCGCTTGCAAGTGCTCCCCCTCGGTGTATGCTCCCCCTTGTTTGGGGAACCAAGGAATCAAGATATTGTTGTGCTACAAAACAAAGTTAGTAGACAAGTGCACATATACATATAGCAAAACATTAGCGGGGAACTAGACATGCACTTCTAGGTTTTATTATTCTAAAGTATGACACTTTGAAAGAGAAGTAGAAACTAGACACAAGTAATCATTATTTTAAAAACAACCTAAATGATGAAATAAAAAGAATCGAGACGTATGTTTACGGAGAAAGATTAGACCGACTTTTAATAAACGAGAATGGGATTCGTTTATTGATTGACACAAAAATATTATGAGAATGACCTTTTAAAAGTAGACGAATGACACTTAATATCTTGGCAAAATATGTCAATATATATATATATATATATATATATATATATAGATAGGCGAGAATGGAGAGATATTGTCTTGGATGGAATGAAAAAGAGATTTCATAGAGCCGAGAAGTAGGGAAGGATGAGCGAGACTAAAGAAGGAACGTGTTGACGAAGGGTAGTTAGAAAGGATTGATATATCATTTGCACTAACAAATGTGGCATGTGATCTAGTCGATACAAAACGGAGGATGATTAGGTAATTTAAGTTTGTTGTGATTTTGTTGGTTGACAATGTTGAGGAACAAAGGTGGGATGTGAAATGAGGTAGTGGTTCTTTCAAGGTGGAAGAATAATGAGAGACTCACAACATTTGTGTGACTCAATATACTTGAAGATAGAATATCTTCTTTATGTTATTCACTTTCTAGAAAATTGAGAGTTTTGCGAATGAGTGACATTTGCATTTCGCAAATTACTTAAATATTTCGGATGAAATAATTAAGTTGTCAAGGGATATAGGAAGATTCTAATAGTAACAAGACTATTAGAAGAGAGAAGAAACGTTTAGAAGTGAGAAGAAACGTTAGAGATGAGGAGACTTATTAGAAGTGAAAAGGAACGTTTAGAAGTTCGAAGAAACTTTAGAAGTAGAAAGACTATCAGAAGTGAAACGACTACTAGAAGAGAGAAGAAACATTTTAGGAGTGAGAAGAATCGTCTAAGAATTTGAGACAAGACGTATGTGAGATGTGAGGACCAGGTTTTATGTAAGGGGATTTTATTTATGAAGTGATGGGATTGTACGTCTATCGCATTGTTTAGGAATGTGTTTGATAATGAGATGCATTTCATTATGAAATTCACTTGACTCTTGAAAACATAAGCAACGATGCTTAGGAGTGTTGGGATATGAGGATGACCCATTGATCTATAGAGAGATATTGGGTATAGGTTTGGGTGTGGAGTAGACGTTAACTCATAGAAGAAGAAGAAGAGAGAAACAGGGTGTTCGTTTTATGATTAGAGAAGGAAATGAAAGATATCACAATCCTGCTACCGGCGGTTCCATATATATATGGGGGCCGCCTGTTTTAATCAGGGGGCCGCCTGGTTTATGGGGACCGCCACCAGCAAAGGTGTTTTGGAATCGATTGTTAACAATTTTTTTTTGAAAAGAGTGACATTTTAATTTGCATTTCGCTAATTAAAAAATACTTATAGTACTTCGGATGAAGTAGTTAAGTTGTCACGACATGGAATGGAACACGGACTAGAATCGAAACTAGAAGAAAAGAGGAGAACGATTTATGGAATGGTTCCCTTATTTCCTATATCCCAAGCGAAAGATAATTTAACGATTTCGCGATTGAGGGGGTAAGAAAGATGTCGGGCGATTTTATCTTCAGACGCAACCTTTTCGATGGAGATGTTTCCTTTTGGACATTGTCCCGAAGGAAATGGTGACGTATCTTCGGTGTGTTTCGTACGCGAAAATAATAATAGTAATAATAATAATAATATTAATAATAATAAAGACAAAAAAAACAAAGATGGAGGTGACGAGCTTGACAATGTCAAAACGGATGGTGGTCTTCTCAAGTATTGTGAATGTTTATAGAACAATCACATGACGAGGTATAAGGTTATCTTAAAGGTGGTAGCGGAAATAGCCTAGGAAAGGGATTAGCCATCTCTATGGTTGATGAGGCGTGGTTGAGTGAGAAGAAAGAGGTGTGATCGAAAGACAAAGAGTGTTTTCGTCGAAAGAAAGAATGTTCTCGTCGAAGAGAAAGAATGTTTCGTCGAAGAGATAGAGTGTTTTCGTCGAAGAGAAAGAATGTTTCGTCGAAGAGAAAAGGAGAGCGTTTTAACTTATGTTGTTAAAAGACTTGAATAGGGATTTTCGGATATGACCTTTAACATTTGCAATCGCAAGTTAAAGATACTTGAATATTTCGGATGAAATATTTAAGTTGTCAAACCTACTTGGAGGAGCGTTAGATTTGTATCTAAGCTTTATTTGACTAAAGAGTAGATGATTTGGAAGAAAGCGAGACGATGATCAAAGGAGTGTGTGAGTGAAGACTCTAGAAGATTTAAGACCATTTTATGACTCTTTTGAAAATTTAGATTAGTGCCCCATACGCGAAGAAAGATATTCTAGTGTGAGAAAATATATACATAGATGTATAAGACATATAGATATAAGCATGCAAGTTTATCTAAGCATGTCATCAAAAAACTAATCAACAAGTTAATGTGTAAGACTGTATGACATCTAAAACTTATTTGTCATACACAACTACTAGTGTTAGGTGCACAATTAACATGTAAGTCATGTAAGATGACGCAAACAAAACATGATAATTTTAAATGTAATCATCATGTAAAACATGTTAGCATTTAGCATTTAGGAGCATGTGTCATTTAGATAAACTAAAAGATATTTTATCTAAACTGCTAGAAAAAGACAAACGCCTTTATAATAGACATGCATTTAATAGATATACAATTAATCGTTGAGCATCAAAATAGTCATGAAGTCATATACTTGCATCAGACGGGAGCAAGTTATCATCTTGATGCTTCAAAGCACATATGTGAGGTGCATGTTGTCTAGATTGATTAAGAAGAAATCTATTTTCTACTTGCTTAGTGTGCACTCCTAATGAGATACAAAGTCTATCGATGTAGACTATCATTAGGCATATTTAGGAAGAGTCATTTAATCAAATTAGAGAATGAATATGAGACTATCACTAGTGGTGCTCAATTGAGGCTAAACACGACCATTTTTACGGGTTATACCACAAACCCAACTTCACTCTTGGAAGCAATTCAACCATTAAGTCAAATTGAATTTCTAGTGCAATAGATTCTTCAGTAGTCATTCTCATGTTTAGACAAAATATAATTCCTATATTTGCCTAATGAAGTGTAGCAAAGATAAAATTTGTATTTTTCGTTTCTTAGAAGCCTATTAACATGACTCAACTAATGCTTTAATTTCGGTTCGCATAATCCTAATCAAGATGTGTGGAATTCTAAGGTTAAATGAGAGAGCAAGCAAGTTGTTGTATGCCTAAGAGAGAATGAGTCATCTAGGACCTAGGAGTATGCTTAAGAGTGACAAACTGTAATACTCTATAATGAGAGTGTTCAAAGAATGCACCTTTGCATGTCTTTTATGAAAGAAATTCAATTAAGGTTATTTACCTTAATAGATCTTGTGAATATTTCTTTATAGAAATAATGATGATTAACTAAAGTTTAGTTACATATATGTTGGACTTTTAAGTGATTGACAAAAGGAAGATGTTTAATTCTAATGCCATAGGGCAGATTTACCTAAACCGAAGATGAATCTAAGACGAAGGATCCATCGATCCGTGGAGGTGCCAAATTTAGGCAAGAATCATTTTTCCATTATTTGGGAGATGGTGTTGATATTAGGTTATTAAGAGAAACTTATATAAGTTATAAGGGTTCTCGGTTTGAGTTTTCGGAAATGACATCCAAGTCTTGCTTATCAAGTTTGAGTACTTATGAGTTTCTCGATGGAAATTCATAAGTCGTCAATCCTACTTAGAGTGTGTTAAGTTTAGCATGTATAATTTGACCATAGCTAATAACACAACATTTGAACACTTTAGACTCAATGAAACATCTTCATTGCAAGTGTGAGTTACAATTTGATGAGCAATCTTTGTGTTTGACAATCGACTTCGTGTATTTTTGTTAATAACTAAAGAGGTTAAAACATGTGACTCAGAAAAATATCTATGGTCATTTGATTGATATTTCCGTGATCTAGATAAATCCTAATCTCGATTTCATGTTCATATTCCAAATTTGTAATTAGATTGAATAGTGAGATTGATTATCGTTTGAATAATAATCATCTTCATATTCGAAATCTTCTTACGATCACTTATTTAAAGAAAGTGCAATAATGGTTTGTGCGGAATTGTTCAATTTCCTAGTCCTACCTTAGATGGTTAAAGGGTTCTCATTTGGTGATAAGAAATATTATACTTATTTGGTAGAGTAAGAGAAAGTTTAAATGAGAAGAGAGTTTGAGTATAAAACCAAAGTAGAAAACAAAGTACACGTATACATAGTTGTTTTTAGGCATAAACAAATACATATAACAACTGTGAACACTTACATGGGCAGTTGTTTATAAGTAGACATAAGTAGCATACTTGCAACTTAGTATATCTAAAACCCTACAATCTTAGCTGTTATAGGTTAAAAAAATATTATTACGAGATCAATAATGTTCAGTTCAATATAATGTAAGAGCGTTCACTTTACAATTGGTCATTCCTTTTCTCCTTTTATAATGGCTTTCTATAAACCCCTCCCTGCTTTTACTATAATGTTTGTGGTCAAGTGAAACAAGTTTCTTCAATTCGAGTTATAGCACCAATTTCTACAGTTAGTTTTGAAAAAATCTTTTACTAAGTGAGAAGCTGATCAATGATTAATCCCAAGTCATAGACTCTTGAGTAATAAGAAAGTATGTTATCCTCAAGACTAAGATATCATCGTGTCGGTTTGCATTTTCTTTTACCCTTTGCTTTACTTATTTATTTACATTTATTGCTTTACTTTTATACTTGCATTGTGCTCATGATTGTGTGAATGGTTATGTATATCTTGTTAGTTAAAGTTATGTAGCTCTTTGTGCTAAATAGTGTAAGTGTGGTTATACTGTTAGAATATGCTTTAGGTATTATAAACCTAAGATCGACACTTCTCATATTACGTCAAACTTGATTGGTGATTTGATACAAAAGATCTAGTCCAAAAACATCTTCTGGAGGCAGTCCCATAAATCAGGTGGCCCTTTTATATACTTGGCGGCCCCCATATATATATGGGACTGACGGTAGAAGAGTGATTTAATCCTTGATCTTAAAGTTATTATAATGGAAACGTATCCACCCCTCTCTACGGTTTCCATAATTGGTATCAGAGCCTGGTCCTTTAGTTTTCAAAACAAATGGTTTTTAAAATAGAGTACGATCCATGTATCAAATTACCCATGAAGGAGGATTAAATATCAAAAGTGTTTTATTGTTTGATTCGTAGTAGTTTTGTTATTAAATATACTTTGTATACTAGCTTGAAGGAAAATTTTCTCAAAAGAACTTGGAAGTGTCAACTTTTATTTGTCTAAGTCATAAGAGTAGAAATGATGTCTAAAACACGAAATTTGTGTGTTGGAACAACTTTTTAAAGTCCTATGTTCTACAGTTAAGTCACAAAATGATTTTAAACAAAAAAACGTGTTTTGGGGTCTCTGGTGGCGGTCCCATAAATGTTAGGGCGGCCCCCAAATATATCTGGGGCCGTCACCTTTATGGGGGCCGCCTGTCTGTTTCGTCAGTTTTTGGCAAACTTCGAAAAATCATATAAAATCAACCGTAAGTCCGTAGAAGTCGTGCCACCCGCCATTTCGAAGATAATTGAGTCTAGTTTCATTTAAAAATACTTCCAAGTCTTTATTCTAAACTTAAGTCAGTCAAAAATGCAAAATACTACATAGTGGTCAAAACTATATGTTTCGGTTTGACGTAAAACTTGTAGTTTACCTTTTCTTTCAAGTCGAGCATTTCTAGTCAACTTATCCTTGAAAACATTGATCTTGATTAATTTTTAAAATGGGGAGGAAACTATTTTTGTTTTCAAATAAAATCAAGCTATGTATACATCGTTATATCTAATACACAAAACGACGACGAATATCCTTATGTGTATGCTAGATGATTATGTGTGTTTAACTTTTGTTTCAACTTGGTTAATAGATATTAATAAGTAATCATTACTATTTGTAATTGAGCTAATTATATATCTAAACACATGTGCCATGTATGCTATTTGTATGTTACTAGTTTTCCGTATTATGCCTAATAGGAATTACGCTAGATTTCTTGCGTTAAGTTGCAAAATTGTTTGTGCATTGCATATAGGCATAGATCACTATATTTACAAGTGTTACATAAACATCTTGTAGATTATTTTGAGTGTAGTAACCCATTTAGAAACAAGAGTTAAATAGTTTGTCAAGTGTGTGGAAAAATAATGTCCTAAGATCATATGTTAAAATCCGTCACTAAAATATTTCCAACACATTAACTCTCTTCCAACAAGATGTCTAAATCTTTTCATCGTCTTGCTTTGTTTGACCTTGGGTTGGTTAAACAAAAGAAAATATCATATTAATACATTAGTATTTAAGTAAAAGAAATTGTATTTTTTTTTTAAACTTTGCTTGTGCTTGCATTGTTCTAACACACACACACACATAATTATATTCTTTTTATAAACATATAGTATTTTACAAAAGATGTGTGTTGTATTAAAATGGTTAGAAAAATCATTCATACACTAATAAAATGTCAAAAACTATGCATACTATGCATAACAACAAATAGTTTTTCGCACAAGCAAAACATATGACAATCCTGAAGTAAGAAATTAACTTGTCATTATTCATCAACCTCACACTTACAACTAGTCTTAGGATTAATGGAACACACTATGAAAATCTTTATTTGTCTTCTTTTAAAAGAGTGTTCGTGAGGGTCAAGAAAGATTTCGAATATATATCAACTCATTATATCGATTCATTATTCAAATTATGATTGATATTATTATCGAATCTAATTGAAAAGTTTTCGAGTATGGACTATTTGTCTAGCTTTAAGATTATATCAAAATATAACAAGAGATATTATCTTAAACCTACATACTCAATCACACTCGATTGAAATGAAAATAACGACATCCCTTTCCAAGACGATAAGAATATGCATCGGATCATAACTCACACTTGTGTGGATGATGTCATATTGAGTCTACTTGTCCAATAGTTGTGTTCCAAATATTTGGCCAATATATGCATAAAATACACAATGAAGTAGGATTGACGCCTTGAATATTTCATCCGAAATACTCAAGTAATATACCTTGCAATGAAATTGGTAAAGTCGTTGTTTCTGAAAAGCCAAACATGAGCAAATGCACAATATATGTAACTTTGCTCAAACAATTCAAAAGCACAACTAAAAACCCAAACTATCTTCTCATTCAAAACTCTATCTTACTTTACCAAATAAGCATAATATTTCTTCCTCACCGAATAAGAACCTTTTAACCATCTAAGGTTAGAATTAGGAAGAATTGAACATATTCCATAAACCATTATAAGGCTTTCTTTCAATAACTGATCGTAAGAGGATTTTGAATATGAAGATGATTATTATTCAAACGATAATCAATCTCATTATTCAATCTAATTACAAAATTGTAATATGAACATGAAATCGAGATTAGGATTTATCTAGATCATGGAAATATCAATGAAATGACCATAGATATTTTTCCGAGTCTACATGTTTAACCATCCTCGGTTATTACATGAAATCACGAAGTCGATTGTAAGACAACAAGATTAGTCATCAAATTGCAACTCACACTTGCAATAAAGATGTCTCATTGAGTCTAAAGTGTTCAAATGTTGTGTTATTAGCTATGGTCAAATTATACATGCTAAACTTAACACACTCTAAGTAGGATTGACGACTTATGAATTTCCATCGGGAAACTCATACGTACTCCAACTTGATAAGCAAGACTTGGATGTCATTTCTGAAAACTCAAACCGAGAACCAAATCAAAGAAAAACCTTCAATAAACCTTCGATAGTAGCCAGCCAATCTAAGAAATTGTCTCACCTCAGTTGCTCATTGGTGCAGTCCAACTCTTAATGGCCCCGACCTTTACAGGATTAACATGAACACCACTACAATCAATCACATGACCTAGAAATTGTACTGGATCTAGCCAAAAATCACACTTCAAAAACTTGCCATACAACTTATCCTTCTTAAGCAGCTCCAAAATAATCTTCAAATGCTTCGCATGCTCTTCATCGTCCTTGGAATAAATTGAAACAACATCAATGAACACTAAGACGAACTTATCAAGATATGGCTTGCATACTCAGTTCATCAAGTACATAAACACAGCAGGCACATTAGTCGATCTAAACGGCATTACTTGGAACTCAAAGTGACCATGACCGAGTTCTAAAGCAGTATCGAATGTCTTCTTCTTTTATGCCGAACTGTGATATCGTACCGCAGAACGATCTAGAGTATACGCTAAAACCTTGAAGTTGATCAAATAAATCATTGATTCTCAGAAGAGGATAATGATTCTTGACAATCAACTTATTCAACTCGTGATAATCTATACACATTCTAAAAGATCCATCTTTCTTTTTCACAAACAAAATTGGTGCTCCTCACGACGATGAACTCGGACGAATAAATCCTTTCTCTAGTAGCTCTTGTAACTGTACCGACAACTCCTTCATCTCAGACGGTGCCAATCTATACGGTGCATGTGCAATAGGTTCAGCTCCCGGTACTAGATCGATTCGAAACTCAACTTGCCTCGGCAGTGGTAGTCCTGGCAACTCCTCAGGAAAGTCACAAATTATAGGCACATCTTCCAATCATTTCTCCTTTGACTTCTTCTCCATCACGTGTGCCAAAAACAAATAACCTCACTCGACGTACTTACAGGCCTTAATACACGAAATGACCTTCAATCGTGACACACCTTTGTCACCTTCGACTATTAACGTCTTGTTCCCATACGGTATACGGACAACTTTCTTGCCATAGACGATAACGACATCGTGTTTTACAAGCTAATCCATACCGATTATGATATCAAACGTACCAAGCTCAATCGGCATAAGATCGATTTTGAAAATATGGTTTACAAAATTCAAAATGCAGCCGTTCAAAACAATGTTTGTACTAATTCTTCTTCCGTCAGCTAACTCTAGCTCATAACTATCCTCTATTTTAATCGGTTTGATATCGAGTAATGAACTAAATCTAGTGTTCACAAAACTCCTATCAGAACCCGATTCAAATAAAACAGAAGCATAGTGGTTATTTAGCAGAAACGTACCAGTAACCACATTCGGACCTTTTGGCTCAGCGTCCTTAATAGCATAAGTTCGACCACAAACTTCTCCAACTTTTTCTTGCTTAACCTTCTTCGGACATCAGTTCCTAGTATGACCTTGCTCACCACAATCGTAACAAGTCAGAATAGGCTAAGCATTTAGTAACCTAGTAGCAACAGTCTTCCTCTTACAAAACCTCGACTTTGTGACAAACCTTTTTCCACACTTGTTACACTTGATCATACAGGGGACCAACATAAGGAGCAAAACAACGTTCACACAAAGGAAGCTTCCTATCAGTAGGAGCGATAACCATGGCTCACGCATTACCTTGCTTTTGGTTATTCTGCAAAGTCTGACTTGAGTTATCCTGCTTGATTGCCCTTCATCAACTACAATTTCCACCATTGAGAAGTTCTCTCCTAACTTTTGCTTCTTTCCTCCAAAATTTCTTTTCATTCCTAGCTGTGACTTCTACTCTATCAACATGTGAGCCATAAGGAACAACTTCTTAAAATTTGTAGGCTTTAAGAAGATGTTACTAATCTCCTTTGATGTTAACCGTTAACCCCACAGGATATAAGTAATCAACCTTCACTCTACTGTATTAACCATTCCTCGGACACATCAAAGGCAAGCTCATATGAACCTTTGAAGTATAAGCAACATTCCATACTCCTTAACCTCAAACACACAACTCATGCTCCATACGTTGGATTTCTTCTATCGGACAAAACTCAGCAGTCCTTAATTGCTTCATCCCAGTCCAAGGCATTTGGTTTCACATCTCCAACCTAAGGTTAAACCCATGGTTTCAACCTTAGAATTCCACCAAGTCAAAGCAGGTCCTTGCAATGTAGCAGCAGCAAACTTAACCTTTTTGCCCTCTGCACAATCACTAATTCCAAAAACACTCTCAATTTTCTCGAACCATCTTCGTAATTCAACGGCTCCTTCAGTACTGTAAAAAGCAGTAGGATTGCACTTCATAAACCCAGCAAAAATGCACTCACGAACAACAGGTGCGGCATCTTGACCCCTAACTGGTCCAGATCCCCTAGCATCATTTCCAGCATTCGCATGTCTAGCTCGCTCAACAGCGATAGCAGCATCGACACTTTCCTTGATCATTCGACGAATAGCAGCTTGAGTCAAAGGTGTAGACTTTAGAGGCATGATTATGTCACGTCACACAGAAAACAATCTGATAAGCATTCATAACATGATATACTCATAACATGGTACAACAATAAATCAATCACAACAACAGTCACAAAACATCAAGTAGTAATCAAGAGATAGTCATTCATTTTTCATCACAAAAGAGTTAATACATAGTTGCATTGTTTCATGAAATGATACAAATCATTACAACCAATAGCACTAATTCTACTAACTGAGGACTCAGTTTAGTGATTACACAATAAAGATACCATAATTGAAACCAAACTACTAAGCATCATGAGGAGATCCTCGCAGCTCAGATGATGGACTCTTCTTATCTTCAATCAGAACATTGATAGCTTCATTCGGTCTTTCTTCAAACACAAATCCTCTATCTGGTCCAATAAAGATCTCTCTCGACTCGTTTGTTCTGCATACGAAGGAATGAGTTGCTAAATCTTGCTTCTTCAAGTTCCTTCTTCAACTTCTTACACTCAGCTTTGTTTTCAGCACTACCAAGCTTTTCAATCATCTTTTCCATTGCAGCCGTTCCTTGTTCCACACTAGAACGCACTTCATTACCCAAATCCAAAATCAACTTACCATAATACTCGTCCTTTGTTTTTCCTTTCTTCTTAGCCAATTCATGCGCCGTCTCGCGACCACACAGTCGTCTTGAAAGAGAAGCCATCCGACCAAAAAGAGAGTTAATGTCCCTCCTCATGAGACCAGGAAATAGACCATCACTGTCATCTTAAAGAAAAGGAGCAGTAGACGATTCGCCTACCTCATAGACGTTAGCAGGAACAGTCTTATCCTCGTGCTTAATCGTGTTCTCAACCTCAATCACATCCTCAGGCTTTGACTCAGAAGCAGACGACGGAGGGTTAAGAGGATCCACCTCTTCATAAGGATATGTCAACTCTGGCTCATTCTCATCTTCCTCGATGTCGACTTCCATATCATCTTCTTTTTCTTGGGTTTCTTCTTCTTCCTCAAATTCTTCTTCTTCTAGGTCCTCGTCTTCATCCTCTAAGACAGGCTCGGGAACAATTGGGACATCATCGTGTTGATTCGGCTTAACAATGGGTACATCATCCACATGATCGGGAGGAATTACGTTCACCATGATAATCTAGAAAATATCATATAATACTTATTCAATAGCGTATCACTTCTTATTCTTATTGGAACACTATTATCAAAATAACAGCTCGCATAAAAGCGCAACAAATAAAAATTCACAATTCGTGACATTCTCATTCCGTATATACCTCAATTATATTTCAAACATATATAATAATAGTTATCATATAATCACATGCCATTCTATGCATACCACACGTGCATAAATGTACCAACACATAACACTTTATGCATCCAACACATGCATGAATATATCCATACTTAACCATTTATACATACAACACATACGTAAATATACCTATACATAACAATCAATAAATTTACCTTTTCTTTCTATATGTAACCAATGGCAACGAGGAGTCTCGGCGTGCGTGTAGAAGCGTTATAGTTTAGGTTTTCAAAAAGAGTCGACCTAGTTCTCTATAACCTTAGGCTCTTGATACCACTCTGTAACACCCTCATCCAACGGACATTAGATTGCGCAGCGAAATTAGCAATTTGGATGTTACTAAATAGCACAATTCACCAAGACAATAGAAAATGACCCAAAAGAGACGTTTAACAAACATGTGTTCCATTATTAATCAGAGTCAAAACGCGTTTAGGTCCCCACAGAATCGCAACCACAACCATTACAACATTTGAAAAACTATTGTTTCAAAATAAAGACATTGTTTTAGAACAACATAAGACATTGTTTTTAAAAGACAATAAACACACAAGTAGTATTTCAATAAATCCATCACACGCACAACACCTCCACGCCATCGTTGCCTTCATCATTGGTTACCTAGATAAAACATGTTTAAAACGTCAACAACAATGTTGAGAGAAATTCACAGAGTTTAAAATAATTAATAAGCAATAAACTTTGAACACATAATTAGTTCTCGGGAAAACAAAGCAACGAATGCAATGTATAGCAACTTCTTTTCTTTCACGCAATAAGCTCATGACACCGAACGTTAACAATACATATGGCATTTCATATGTTAGTGTGCCCCAAAACAAGGTATTATTGTCATATACCTACTACTTTCCAAATACAAAATGTCCGTTTGACAGGGTGGTCACAAGGATTCAGACCCCGGACAGGGTTGTCAAACCTAATAGATCTATTTAATGCATTAGCATTCACCTTACAAGGCAATTAACGGTTCATGAAATAAGGGACTTCGACAATAGCTACTTATGCGGAAACAATCTCATAATCGGGTCTAGCATACCATAAAATCTTATGTGTTTGATTTTATAAAACAAACATGCATCCCCCTCGCGGGTTTAAAAACAATTAAAAGATTTAAATGCGAGGCTATGAACTCACCTTAAGCAAAAGATCCAATTCAATCAAATCAACAAGCGCAAATAGCTTCACGTCTTAACCGCTACCTATATAATACATATATAGTGATACATGAATAAAAGTATATTAAATCATATATTACATACTTGTATATATATCACTATTACGTATATACAATCATATACTATAATCTCCAAGTGCGACGCAAAACATTTCACTTTGACGCACTAACAATATTACAACATTTTCCATAAAGTTTCCATTTTTAGAAAGTTACCGAAAGTAAGGATAATATAATCCGAACTTCATATTTCGTTATCAATTAACTAACATTACGAACCCTTTGCTCATTATAGACTATATTCAAAAGTTTACGCAAGTTTGACTTTCAAAAGTCAAACTTCGTAGTTGACTTTTTACCCCAAAAATAACCAAACTTGACTCGGCCGTAAAACGTTCATTATTAAGAGTTACGTGACGATCCACCTAGCGAAACGTAGCTTAAGGCGAACACTATCACTTGACATTATCAAAAATAACTTTCAAAAATTTCTCGACTCGCTACGGTTAAGTCAAACTTTCTGGTCAAACTTGGTCAACCCAAAACCTATTAAAACGACATTTTTGACATAATCCGACTATCAAAACATGCTTAGCTATCCTATTTAATCATACCAAAACCATCAAACTTTGGTCAATAACCAAATACACTTTCAATAATTTCCGCACTTGAATCTTATAGCAATAATCATATAACACGCAATATAACTAAATTAATCAACACATAAACATAAATAGAGGCTCACAATGCTTTCAAGAAAATCAAACTATGGTTTCCCCTTGCCTATTGAAATCGGACGAAACCTCAACCCAAACAAACAAACCTTTTTCAATTAACCAACTTGCTAATAACAACAATCTAGTTATACTAAACACCCCCTTATACACGAATTTGGCAAGAACACACCAAAAATCTAACTTCTTCAAAACTTAGTGCATGTAGGATTTTAATAGTGGGTTTTGTAGCTCTTGAAACAAGGATTAATAATATGTAATTTGATTGTAATGCATGTCGGAAAATAAATCAGAAAATGGTGTTGTGGTGGTGGCCGGTTCAAAGAGAGCAAGAGAGGAGGGAGGAGAGTTTTTATTTTTGTAAAAATTATAAGTGTGTGTAATAGGTTTTATTTATAGAATTGAACTTTGACCTCTTGGCACTTTAGGTCCCTCCATTCTTAAGTTCTTTTAAAACTAGTACAAAGCATTTATTTTGTTAATAAAATCGGCCAAAAACTCGGGTCACATAACATTAGTAAATATTTTAAATCCATCCCACTAATTTTACTTTAAAACGTTTAATAAAACTTTAAACCACGTAAAACACGACTTTTTAACACGGTTTTCACAAAAACTCATGGAAACGTCGTAAAATACAAAAATAACATAATCACGCTCTCGGAGCAACAATATAAATTTTTTAGACTTTCTTAAATGCTAAAAACAAATAGAAACTCAATCACGGCATGAAATTACCCTATAAATGGAAATTCTCATCAAACCTTATATAGTATAAATGACTATAACTATTTACGTAGAAAAAATAATTATCGTAGTTCAGGATAAACGTTGACCTGAAACTCGGGTTGTTACATTCTCCCCTTCTTTAGGGAGTGCCGTCCTGGTGCTCAGCTCGACTTATCTGCTTTTCCTCGCTTCGTCCTTACATGTAAAGAGATAATGGTACTTTTTCTTAATCTGATCCTCACATTCCTAAGTAAATTCTGGACCTCTTTGCGAATTCCAACGAACTTTAACTATAGGTATCCTACTTTGCTTAAGTCACTTGACGTCTCTATCAACAACTTCCACTGGTTCTTCAATCATATGCAACTTATCATCAAGTTGAACTATATGTGTGTTTATATATATATGTGTGTGTTTATATATATATATATATATATATATATATATATATGTGTGTGTGTGTGTGTGTGTGTGTGTGTATATATATATATATGTATATATATATATGTGTATATATATATATATATATATATATATATATATATGTATATATATACATATATATATATATATATATACATATATATATATATAATATAATATATTTTAATATATATACATGATCTATATACATATATATATATACACACACTACACACACACACTCACACACAATCACACCTCACACATATATATATATATTATATATAATATATTTATATTATATATTATATATAGATGTATATATATATTATTATTACGTTAATATATCAATCATTATACTACAATCTTTTCAAGTGCGACGCAAAATATTTCAACCTTGACGCACTTAACATACTTACAACATTTTCAATAAAGTTTTCTTTTTTAGAGAAAGTTTAACCGAAAGTAAGGATAATTTAATCCGAAAACTTTTCATACTTTGTTACAATTTAACTAACGATTACGAATACCCTTTGCTCATTATAGACTTTATTCAAGAGGTTTATGTCAGGTTGGTCTTTCAAAACTTCAAACTTTCGTTAGTTGACTTTTTACCCCACAAATTACCCAATCTTGACTTGGCCGTAAAACATTCGTTATTTAAGAGTTACGTGACGAATCCACTAGTGAAACAAGAGCTTGGGTGCGAACACTATTACTTAAGACGTTTGTTATTCGCAAAAATAATTTCTAAAATTTTATCAACTGCTGAAGAATCGAAGAGATCTATACTTTCGGGTCAACTATGGATCAACCCAAAACCTGTGAAAAACGCACTTTTCGAACATAATGCGAATATCTATAATACGCTTGATATCAGTCTATATAATTATTACCAAAAAAACCATCAAATTTTAGTCAATACTAAGAAACCTGCTTTCAATATTTTCCGTCTTGAATCAGATTTAGCAATTAATCTTTTACATGCTATATACATCAAACAATCGACACAAAAACATAATAGACAAAATAAAAATAATCAACAAGCAAATAAACAACTCGATTTTGTTATCCCCTTGGTTTGGACCGTACGGACGAGACACCAAACCAAACAAACCAAACCTTTTTCAATACAACCAATTGCTCAAAACACTAATCTAGCAATGATATACACACCCTTATACTCGAAATCTTCAAGAACGAACCAAAAATCTAACTTCTTCAAAACCTATTGCATGTTGGTTTTTATTAGTGGGAAACATAGCTCTTGAAACAAGGATTAAGATGATTTAATCGCGCGCTCGCGCGCTCTCGCGCGCACATGTGGGGAAATTGATGGTGGTGGTCTGGGTTTTTCCTTGGGACGAAATCTATGACTAGGAGAGAATAAGGAGGGAGGAGAAGATAGTTTTTATTTTTTGTTTTTTAAAGTTGTAAGTGTGTGAGTTTTGATGCCTTATTTATTAGAATAGTAGTTTGGCAAATAAATTGGCAATTCTTGAGTGTCCTTCTAGTCTCAAAGTCCTTTTAAAATTATGTAACAAAACATTCTTTTTAGTTAATCTAAAATCGTGCCATAGACTTCGGGTCACAACCACGGTTTATAGTTATTTTAAAATCCGATTACCCACTGTGTTAGAATGTTTTTGTTTAAAACGTTTAATAGTATAAAAATGTCAAAAACTCGTAAAACACGACCTTTAAAAACAGTGGTGTTTACAAAAACTTGGGGAAGAGTAAACGTCGTAAAATATTAAAAATGAGATAGAGAGAGTTCAATGTTCTGGAAAGCAGCTAACTAAATCTATTTTTTTTCTGAACTTTCTTTAGACGCAACAAACAAATAGAAACTCATCACGGATTGAAATACCCTATAAAAGGAATTTCTAATATAACCTTATATAGTTTAAACTGACCATAATGTATGTACGTATGAAAAAATAATTATCGTGGTGTTCGGGATAAACGTTGACCTGAAACTCGGGTTGTTACATTCTCCTCTCCTTTAGGGAGCGCCGTCCCGGTGCTCAGCTCGACTTATCCGCTTTACTCGCTTCATCCTTACTTGTAAAGAGACGAGGGTACTTTTTCTTAATCCGATACTCTCACATCCTAGTGAAGAAAAGATTCTAGACCATCTTTGCGAATTCTAAGAACTTTAATGATAGTATCCGACTTTGCTTAAGTTGCTTGACCTCTCTATCAACAACTTGCCACTGGCTCTTCAATCATATGCAACTTATCATCAAGTTGAATATCATCTATCGGAACAACAATATCGCCTTTCGCTAAACACTTTTTAAGATTCGAAACATAAAAAGTTGTTACTATATGAATCCCTTGTCAAACTCTTTTAGGCAGCTCCTCCATGTGTAAGTTACCAAGACCAACTCTGTAGCTTAAATTACAAGACCAACTCTAGCTAAAATCTTGAATGGCCCAATGTAACGTGGAATTAGCTTTCTGTGCTTTCCAAAACGTACAGCGCCCTTCCATGGCGATACCTTGAGCAGTACCATATCACCAACTTTAAATTCTAATGGCTTAACTCTCATATATGCGTAACTCTTCTGGCGACTATGGGCAGTAAACGAACGGTTCTTAATCTGGACAATCTTCTCGGTCGTATCACGGATCAATTCTGGACTGGTAAGTTGGCTATCCCAAACCTCACTCCAGCATACAGGTAATCTACATTTATGTCCGTACAAAGCTTCACATGGTGCTGCCTTAATACTTGCGTGATAACTATTGTTATAAGAGAACTCGACCAATGGCAAATGGCGATCCCAACTATTTCTAAAGTCAATCACACAAGCATACAACATATCTTCAAGCGTTTGTATTGTCCTTTCGCTTTGACCATCCGTTTGAGGGTGGTAAGCGATACTCATATCCAAATTCATTCCCAACGCTTCCTGAAGCGATCTCTAGAATCTTAACGTAAAATGGCTATCTCGATCCGAAATGATCGAAATAGGAACACCATGCCTACACACTATCTCCTTCAAGTAAAGTCGCGTGAGTTTCTCAGTACTATCCGTTTTCTTCATTGGCAAGAAATGAGCTGTTTTGGTCAACGACAATAACCCAAATCGTATCATACCCACTCGACGTTCTTGGCAGTCCACTCATAAAATCCATAGTAATTCTTTCCCACTTCCAGACTGGAATCTCAGGTTGTTGCAGCAACCCAGATGGTTTCTGATGCTCAGCTTTGACCTTCGCACAAGTCAAACACTTACTAACATACGTGGCAATATCAGCTTTCATATTCGGCCACCAGTACAACTGCTTCAAATTTTGATACATCTTGTCCGATCCCGGATGGATAGAATACTTAGACTTATGCGACTCATGCATAACCAAATCTCTTAATCTACAGAATCGCGGCAACCAAACACGATTCCCAAAACAACGTGTTCCATCAGGGTGAAATTCGAATATTTGCTTAATCAATCTCCTCAAATTTTCTGCTGTCACATTTTCTCCTTTCATCGCTTCCTCCTGAGCTTCACGAATTTGATTAGGTAGATCATTGTGAACAATCATCATCAAAGCTCGAACACGCAATGGCTTATCCCTTTCTTTTCGACTTAAGGCGTCAGCCACAACATTTGCTTTTCCAGGATGATACCGTATCTCACAATCATAATCACTCAACAACTCAATCCATCTCCGTTGTCTTAAGTTCAACTATTTCTGATTCAAAATATATTGTAGGCTCTTGTGATCGGTGAAAACCACACACTTCGTTCCATACAAATAATGTCTCCATAATCTAAGAGCGAAAACAACGGCTCCTAACTCCAAATCGTGAGTAGTGTAATTCTCTTTATGGACTTTTAATTGTCTAGAAGCATATGCTATCACCTTATCTCTTTGCATCAACACGGCTCCATAACCCTTAAGTGATGCATCACAATAAACCATGAAATCTTCCATTCTCTCGAGCAATGCTAAGATCGGTGCACTACACAACTTCTGCTTCAATGTCTGAAAAGCTCCATCTTCTTCTTTTCCCTATTCGTATTTCTTATCTTTCTGAGTCAACTTAGTCAGCGTGGCATAGAATCAAAGAAAAACCTTCAATGAACCTCGCTATAGTAACCAAGCCAAATCAGAAATTGCCTCACCTCTGTTGGCCGTCTCGTGCAGCCCAACTCTTAATGGCTTCGATCTTGGCAGGATCAACATGAACACCACTGCAATCAATCAAATGACCCAGAAATTGTACAGAATCTAGCCAAAAATCACACTTTGAAAACTTGGCGTACAATCTCTCTTTCTTAAGCAACTCTAAAATAATCTCCAAATGCTTCCCATGCTCTTCTTCATCCTTGGAATAAACCAAAATATCATCGATGAACACTATAACGAACTTATCAAGAAATGGCTTGCATACTCAGTTCATCATGTCCATAAACACAGCAGGCGCGCTAGTCAATCCAAACGGCATTACATGGAACTCAAAGTGACCATACCAAGTTCTAAATGCAGTAATCGGAATGTCTTCTTCTTTAATGTGTAACTGGCGATATCCTAATCGCATATCGATCTTAGAATACACGCTCGAACCTTGTAGTTGGTCAAATAAATCGTCAATTCTCAGAAGAGGATAACGATTCTTGACAATCAACTTGTTCAACTTAAGATAATCGATACACATTCTAAAAGATCCATTTTTCTTTTTCACAAACAACACCGGTGCTCCCTACGGTGATGAACTCGGATGAATAAATCCTTTCTCCAACAGATCTTGCAGTTGTATCGACAACTCTCTCATCTTAGACGGTGCCAATCTATATGGTGCACGTGCAACAGGTGCAGCCCCCGGTACTAGATCAATTTGAAACTCTACTTGCCTTGGCGGTGGTAGTCCTGGCAACTCCTCAGGAAACACCTCAGAAAATCACAAATTACAGGCACGTCTTCCATTCATTTCTCTTTTGACTTGCTCTCCGTCACATGTGCCAAAAATAAATGACAACCTTTCTCGGTACTTATGTGCCTTGATACATGATATGACCTTTTTATCGGAGACATTACCTTGTCGCTATCGCTACTTTCATAACATCTTGTTCCCATACGGTATACGAATAACTTTCTTGCCACAGACAATCACGGCATCGTGCTTGACAAGCCAATCCATACCGATGATGGCGTCAAATGTACCAACCTCAATCGGCATAAGATCGATTTCAAAAAAATGGTTCACTAAATTCAAAGTGCAACCTTTCAAAACAGTGTTCATACTAACTACCCTTCCATCAGCTTAACTCTACCTCATAACTAGCTCTTATTTTAACCGGATCGATATCAAGCATGGAACTAAATCTAGTATCCACAAAACTCATATCATAACCTGAATCGAATAAAACAAAAGCATAACGGTTATTTAGCAGAAACGTACCAGTAACCACATTCGGACCCTTCGGCTCAGCATCCTTAATAACATAAGCTTGGCTACAAACTTCTCCAACTTCCTATTGCTTAACCTTCCTTGGGCATCGATTCCTAGTATGACCTTGCTGACCACAATCATAACAAGTCGGAATGGGCAGAGCATTTGCACCCGTAGCAACGTTCTTCTCCTTACAGTACCTTATCTTTTGCCCAACCTTTCCACACTTGTGGCACTTGATCGTACACTAACCAACATGGCGAGTAAAACAACGTTCACATAAAGGAAGCTTTCCATCAATAGGAGCGGTAACCATGGCTCGCGCGTTCCCTTGCTTTTGGTTATTCTGCAAAGTTTGACGTGAGTTATCTCTATGATTTCCCTTACCACTACTATTTCCACTTTGAAAGCTCTCACACTTTCGCTTCTTTCCTTCTAAAATTCTTTCATCTCTAGCTTGCAATTTTTGTTTCATCAACTTATGAGTCATGCGTACGGCTTCGTTCAGGTTAGCCAGCTTAGAAGAAGTAACTTCACCCTTGATGTTATCAGTCAATCCCCGGATGTAAGCATCAACCTTCACTCTTTCTGGCTCAACCATTCTCGGACACATCAATGCAAGCTCATTGAACCTCTGAGTATAAGCCACAATGTTATACTCCTTAACCTTCAAGTTCTACAATTCGTGCTCCATACGTTGAATTTCTTCTATCGGACAAAACTCGGCAATCATCAATTGCTTCATTTCAGTCCAAGGCATTCGGTTCACAGTCTCCAAACCTATGGTTGCAATCTTAGAATTCCACCAAGTCAAAGCAGGTCCTTGCAATGTTGCAGCAGCAAACCTAACCTTTTTTCCCTCTGCACAATCGTTGATCCCAAAAACACTCTCAGTTTTCTCGAACCATCTTAACAATAGTAGGATTGCACTTCATAAATCCAGCAAAAATGCACTCACGAGCAGTAGGTGCGGCATCTTGACCCCTAGCTGTCCAGATCCCCTAGCATCATTTACCGCATTTACATGTCTAGCTCGCTCAGCAGCGATAACAACATCGACATTTTCCTTGATCAATCGACGAATAGCAGCTTGAGTCATCAGTGCAGACTTTAGAGGCATGATTTTGTCACGTCACACAGAAAATAATCTAATAAGCATTCATAACATGATATACTCATAACATGGTACAATGACAAATCAATCACAACAACAGTCACACAACATCAAGTAGTAATCAAAAGATAGTCATTCATTTTTCATCAAAAGAGAGTTAATACATAGTTGCATTGTTTCATGAAATGATACAAATCGTTACAACCAATAGCACTAATTCTACTAACTGAGGATTCAGTTTAGTGATTACACAACAAAAGAACTACAATTAAAACTAAACTACTAATCATCATGAGGAGATCCTTGAGACTCAGATGATGGACTTTTCTTATCTTCAATCGGAACATTGATAGCCTCATTCGGTCTTTCTCAACACAAATCCTCTACGAATCATCTCTTGATAGAACTCATGAGCTCGAAATCTAGTCCAATAGAGATCTCTCTCGACTCGTTCATTCTGCATACGAAGGAATGTGTTGCTAAACCTTGCTTCTTCAAGTTCCTTCTTCAATCTCTTACACTCAGCTTTATCCTTAGTATTACCAAGCTTTTCAACCAGCCTTTCCATTGTAGCCGTTCCTTGCTCCACACTAGAACGCACTTCATTACCCAAGTCCAAAATCAACTTACCATAATACTCGTCCTTTGCTTTTCCTTTCTTCTTGACCAATGCATGCGCCGTCTCGTGACCATACAATCGTCTTGAAAGAGAAGCCATTCGACCAAAAAGAGATTTAATGTCCTTTCTCATGAGACCAGGCAATGGACCATCATTGTCCTCACGAAGAAAAGGAGCAGTAGATGATTGATTCACCTACCTCATGGACACTAGCAGGAACAGTCTCATCCTCATGCTCAATCAAGTTCTTAACCTTGATCGTATCCTCAGGTTCTGACTCATAAGCAGGCGGCGGAGGGTTAAGAGGATCCACCTCTTCATAAGGATAAGTCAACTCAGACTCATTTACATCTTCCTCAATGTCAACTTCCATATCATCTTCTTCTTCTTGAGGATCTTCTTCTTCTTCGAATTCGTCTTCTTCCGGGTCCTCGTCTTCTCCACTAAGACATGCTCGAGAACAACAGGAACATCATCGTGTTGATTCAGCTCAACAACAGGTACATCATCCACATGGTCGGGAGGAATTACATTTACCATGATAATCTAAAAATATCATACAATACTTAATAGCGTATCACTTCTTATTATCATTGAAACACTATTATCAAAATAACAGTTCGCATCAAAGCGCAACAAATAAAAATTCACAATCCGTGACATTCTCATTTCGCGTATACCTCAATTATATTTCAAACATATATAATAAAAGTTATCATATAATCACATGGCATTCTATGCATACTACACATGCATAAATGCACCAATACATAACAATTTATGCATCCAACACATGCATAAATATATCCATACTTAACCATTTAAATATACATATGACACATACGTAAATATACCTATATAATAATCAAATAAATTTACCTTTTCTTTCTATAGGTAACCAATGGCAACGAGGAGTCTCGGCATACGTGTAAAAGCGTTATAGTTTAGGTTTTCAAAAAGACTCGACCTAGTTCTCTATAACCTTGGGCTCTTGATACCACTCTGTAACACCCCACCCAACGTACATTGGGTTGCGCAGCGGAATTAGCAATTGGGCGTTACTAAATAGCACCATTTACCAAGATAAATAGAAAACGACCCAAATGAGACATTTCAACAAACATGTGTTCCATTATTGATCAGAGTTAAAAAGCGTTTAGGTCCCCACAGAATCGTAACCACAACCATTACATCATTTGAAAGACAATTGTTTCAAATAAAAGACATTGTTTTAACACAACTTAAGTTATTATTTTTGAAAGACAGAAACACACAAGTAGTCTTTCCATAAATCCATCACATGCACGACACCTCCACGCCATCGTTGCTTTCATCCTTGGTTACCTGGGATAAAACATGTTTAAAACGTCAACAACAAAGAGTTTAAAATAATTATAACAATCATCTTTGAACACATAATTAGTTCTCGGGAAAATAAAGCAACAAATGCAATGTATATCAACTTCTTTTCTTTCACGCATTAAGCTCATGACACCGAACGTTAACAGTACATATGGCATTTCATATGTTAAAGTGCCCCAAAACAGGTATTATTGTCATATACCTACTACATTTCTAATAACAAAATGTCCGTTACAGGGTGTGTTAGGAATTACATTTTTGTAACTTAGTACCGACAGTACAATTAGTTAGTACTGATAGTTATAGTTAGTACTGACAGTACAAAAT